>JZKD02S2014827.1:244447-266735 GCA_000966675.3 Picea glauca
CATAAAAGAGGGTTGCCTTCTAGGGAAAAAAAAACCCTAACATAATCTCTACCGTTAGATTTGCGACCTTATAATGAACGGTCCAGATTTACAATGAAATTACAATATACTTTTATAAGGCAATTTTTGCTTCGGGAGCTTCACCCCCGAACCCCCATCAGGGGATGCTACCCCTGAACCCCCGCTAGGGGCCCTCTTTCCCCAGGACCCCGCAGAGGGGGTACCCCCCCTCTATACTCCCCCACGTGGAAGAGTGTACATACTTCTGGGGTGTAAATACTTCATGGGGTATAAACACAGCTGAAAGTAAGGACCTTTGAATCGGGAAGATAATCAGGCTCCACAACCAACAAATTTTATGTCTCTATCCGAAATCACCATTCTAGGAATACCATGTAGTCTAAAAGCATTTTTCATAAATATTTCAACGACATTAATATCTTTAAAAGTAGTCTTTATAGGATTAAAGTGTGCAAACTTACTGAGTTTATCAATTGCCACCATAATAGAATCATTTTTTTCTGAGTTTTAGGCAAACCTATAATAATATCCAACGATATAGTCTCCCATTTCCATTCTAGTATTGGTAAGGGATGCAATAGGCCGGTGGGATGTTGGTGTTCATATTTTACCTACTGACAATCTTGACACTTAGCTAAGTATTATGATGTCTCACCCTTCATATTAGGCCAATAAAATAATTTTCTAAGTGTTGTTATCATTTTCTGGTATTCTGGATGACCAAAATATGGTTTCTTATGCACTTCACCCAAAACTATTAATTTTAACTCTGTTGAATCTGGTATGTATATTCTATTTTTAAATCGTAGTAGGCTATTTTTATCAATACTCATCTCTGTTTTTCCTGAATCCTTTGCAGTATTTTGTAATTCTGCCACTGTCTTAGTGTAATTTTCGTCATTGTTACCTGTAGTCTTTACCCTCTATTCAAGATCACTTTCTTCCTTCCTGAAATTCATTTCAAATAACCCATGAAATCTTCTTCTTAAAGAATCAACTACTTTATTTTCCTTACCCTTGATATGTCTTACCTCAAAGTTTAATTCGCTCAAGAAGGTGAGACACCTTTCTTTCCTTGCATTAAGGTCTAACTGACTAAACACATATTTCACACCGCTATTATCTATCCATAATAGAAACTTTCATCCCATTATGTAGTGTTGCCACATTTTTAAGGCATGTATTACTGATTCCAATTCTAAATCATGAGTGATGTAGTTTCATTCATGTTCCTTTAATTTATAGAACTCCACCTAGGATGCCACCTAGTCCTTCTTTACTTGCATCAATGTAGATGGTAAAGTCTTTATCTAGGTCTGCTACCTTTAAGATTGGTGTGGTTGTTAACAATTCCTTTAACTTATTAAAACTATCTTGACACTTTTGTGACCATTTAAACTTGGTCCCTTTATTTTATAATGATGTGATAGGGTAAGCAATTTTGGAAAACCCCTCTATAAATATATGATAATATCTGATGATTCTAATGAATGAATAGATATCCACCACATCCTTTGGTACCGAACATTCCATAATTGTTGTGAGTGGGAAATCCCTCCTACGGACTAGCACTAAGGGTTTTATTGTCGATGCAGAAATGACCTAAAGATTTTTACCTTTTACCATCATCCCATGCATAAACCCCCATTACTCATATATAAATACAAGGCTCAAGAGATTAAGTTGATGTACCTTATTTTTCGTGTTTGATGTCGATCCATTGTTGCACTTGGTCGTTCTTTGACTACAACTCTCCTCCCAATGTTGACCTTCATTCACAAAAGACAAACAAAGAAATCCACATGCATTTGATATATGAACTAATGGGTTAGAGATTTAATCAATGGAGAAATCAATATCCAAATAATGACAATCTCATATGGCGGGACAGGAAAAGAAATTCTTTTATTAACTTCACAATGATACCTTACAATGATAAAGTCGGCTACTACTCCTCGATCTTGGTCCTGGGATCTGCTTTCATTGTCTTCCAACTTCTTTGCTCTATACTTCTCTTTGCACAAGGATGGATAAAGGTTGGGACAAAGGGAATGCTCAATCACGTATAGTTTATTTACTATGATTTTTCTCCTTTCAAATGGGACCCCTACCCCTTCTTTTATAGGTTAGAAGGAGCTACGTATTTGGTCGAATGACTGGCCATGCATGGCTGGAAGGTTTAGTTAACTTACCCAAATCTGTGCGTTCCATCAACAAATTTCCTTTTTTCGTGCTTTTGTAGGTACACGCGATCTATCTTGGGTTAGCTAGTGTGTACACTCATGCAAGGGCGCATGAGGATTTATAAAAGGGGTTTTTAAGAAGAGTTTTTCAGTAGTGTTTTGGCAAAGAAGGAATCTGAAATGGCCTGAGGCCAGGTAAGCATGTCTGGTGAAAATTAGGGTTATAACAGATGCCCCTTAATGTGTGAGGTCAGAAGAGCATCTGATGGTTTAAATACATTAACAATCTTCACCAACATTCCAAACAAGTGAGCCCAGGGACCAGAAATCGGGAGGTGTCACCTACAAAATAATAATTGTCTCACCGAGGCGGGCATACCCATGCTCGGGATGAAATAAAATCATGGCTACCAATCAAATACACTGCATATCCATGTCATATAACTATATAAATTGTAGCCATGAGTAATACACAACGGAGCTACATCTTGAAATCAAAAAGATATACATGTAGAGTATCCATATTCTAGAAGCTGACAAGGCCTGATGGCTAGAGATGAGGTCTTCAAAGCTTGAGAAACAACTTCAAATCTTAAAAACTAGGGTGGGAGTGTAATATGAGTTTTCAACCTCACTACCCATAGGTCTTCGACGGCTCGTCAAGCATAAACTGCGGGATCTTGATGATCAGACTAAAGGCTTCATTGATTTCGAACAAAGACTTGATTGGAATTTCGGGATGGGCATGAGGGAAAGAGACAAAATGCAGAGGGGCAGAATTAGGCTTGGTAAAAATTACCTTGGAAAATAGCATGACAAATGATGAGACTCATGTAGCATGGCATTGACATAAGTTCACAATGCAAGATGCAATACAAACTCTCCATATGTTTGGAAGAATAACCAAATGGAGGAGGACACAACTCTATGTAGCAAGAACAGTTTCCTAAGGTCATATTAAATCCCAGAGCTTGACTAACAAATGGAAGGATGTGCTTTGTCCAAGGGTGACTCATTGTGTTGCTAATAAAAATAAAATATTTTTCCCTTCCTCTTTTTGGGGTATATTTGATTTTTTTTGTCTTTTTCAATAATTTTGGAAAAAGAATAAAATAATGTTATGTTACAAAGGAGGAATGAGTGTCACAAACATATGAGTTTGAGGTGCAAAGAAAAGATTGATGTTTAAAGCAAGGACACTCAAGAAAAATCCCTCCAGGGGCCAAAGGTGTCAAGATTCGGAGGCAAAGTGCTATAGGGCTTGCGTATAAGGCATTCTTCAGATGGTTCAGTTGAGAGAAACATGGAGTCAGCATTAGACAAGAGACATAGGTATGCAAATGTGGTTAACAAAACACACAATGATAACATCCTTCAATGTAATTTTAATGAGCCCAGAGAAGGTAAGCTTGGTGCTTTTTCATTTTTAGAGAGTCTGAAAAAAGAATAAAAGGAGACTCCATTGGGCTACCTTTTTTGAAGATAGTTTAGTTAGTTCACAAAAGGGGTAAACTATCACCGACGAAATGTCTATTCAAAACCATTTTAATGAGTGTGATAAAGAAAAGATTACTCGACAATTTTTTCATTTTTAAGGAGTCTGAAAAAAGATTAACTATGGACTCTGTTAGGAATGTTCTTCTGGACTGTTTTAAAGAGTGTGAAAGAATAAGGTCACTCAATGATCTTTTCAATTTTAGGGAGTCTAAAATGATCTTAACTATGGACTCCATGGGGGTTCCTTTTTCATAAATTCAGTCCCTCAGGCCTGAAAAAGGGTTAAAATTATAGTTGAGAATACTCTTCTAGAGATCTGAGGCCTCTAGAGTATACCTTTGTTCGTACAGTTGACCGTCCAGACAAAAAAAGGGGTAAACTACTGTCGGATAGACATGACTTCAAATTTTAGTTTAATGAGCGTGAAAGGCCACAAGATCACTCGAAAATATTTTCATGTTTAGAGGGTCTAAAAAGGGCTTAAAAGAAGACTCGTGTAAGGAACGTTCTTCTTGACCAATTTAATAAGTGTGAAGAAACAAGGTCACTCAACAATCTTTTCATCTTTAGGGAGTCTGACAAGGACTTAAAGAAGACTCCATGGGGGCTACAACTCATGTATGAAACTAGTTCGGATAGATCCCGTTGCTAGGCTCATACCAGGAGTCTCTTCGATAGTCAACTTGGGAAGTCTCCCAAAAGGGAAGAAAACACAAAACACAGTGTAAGTCCTCCCACGATATATAAACCATAGTCATAGCTTCAAGGATAGCCTTATCTGAAGGAAATTCAAAATCTGAGAAATCACACAAATGAGGGTCAACAGTCCCAAAGGGTGAAGTAAACTGACCATACTCCATATGATGATGGAGGTCTTGGCCAAGAATGGCATAGTCTATCAGTGAAGAGTCATGATCACGAGGGTTTGAGGATCTACAAACAATGTGATCAAACTCAGAAGGATACTCAAGCCTACTTGGACCAAGAGAGGGAATCAAGTGCTCCCATTCACCCATTGGATACACCAATGGATCAATTGTTGTTTCCAACTCTCGAGAAGGAAAACATGATTGCATAGGTTCATGCTTAGAATCAATTGTAGACCGAGGATAAGACACCACATTATTAACCCGTGGCGGGGTGCAGCCTGCATGAACGCTAGGAACATATAAAGGGGTAGTCTGAAATAATGTTTAGTTAGGATGGTGATTATCAGATATCAGTTGGTTGATAGTGACAATGCTTTCATTGTGAGGGAAATGCATCACCCAAAAGAGAATAGACACTACAACATTCATAGCATATACATAATCATGCCCGAGAATCATATTAAAATCTAACGGGCCTTGCACCACTATAAAATCAACAAGGACAGTCTTCCTACCTAATGAGATAGGAAACTGAGGAAGAATCCCCAAATATTCACTAGGACATCTGTCAAAATCCAACATCTCATGCGAAGTAGACACAAGCTTGGGAGATCCCAAGACTTTCCAAACTAAGGAGGATAAAATATTTGCAGAGGCTCCCTCATCCATAATACATCGATAAATGTTTGTTGAATCAACTTCAACCCTTATTTGAAAAGGTGCGACAAAAGGAAGATGAGGCTCAACAAGGTCATTCCAGTCAAAGGAAACCATCCTAGGTCTTGGAGGGGGTGTGCTCAGAATGAGCGTAATTCCCCCTTGTTCTGAAAGTATTGAACTGAAAATGCTAAAAACATAGTCGGTAGACATGTCACTCCCCAAAAGAAGAGTGGGATCATTCGATGACTGCATCGACATGACCACTTTCACAACCAATGGATGAAAAGGTTATGGAACTACATCATCTAAAGGCACCTCGGCCCCCAAAAGAGGAGTGGGATCAGTCGATGACTGCATCGGCATGACCACTTTCACAACCAATGGATGAATAGGTTGTGAGACTACATGGTCTAAAGGAACCTCACCCCCCAAAAGAGGAGTGGGATCAGCCAATGACTGCATCGATATGATCACTTTCTCAACCAATGGTTGAATAGACTGAGAGACTACAAGGTTTAAAGGCACCTCACCCCTCAAAAGAGGAGTGGGATCAGCCGAAGACTACATCGATGTGACCAATTTTTCAACCAATGGATGAATATACTGTGAGGAAACCTCAACAGACTTAGAATCAAAAGATCTTGTAGACAGGGACCACAATATTTGTACCTCTAGAATGCTAGGGCATAAATTAGTAAGGTGATCTCCCTTGCAAATATTACAAGGGAACTTAGGCTTACATCCTATCCATATAGGTTTATCAATAGAATCAATACCCCCAACATGACTAGTAGTGGCTGGTTGCGCATCTCCAAGATGACTTGCAGAGGTTGGTGATGGGTCGATAACATGACCCGTAGAGGCTACAGACCTATTGCCAGTATGAGTAGCAAGGACTAGACTTTTTCCCCCAGCATGACTTGCAGAGGGTGGGTGATTGCCCCCAGCATAACTTGTAGAGGTTGGGTGATGGTCTTCAATGTGACTTGCAGAGTTTGTCGATCTATCTCCAACATGACTCGCAGAGGTTGGTGATTTCTTCTTCCTATTCTTCCTCTTTCTATTTCATTTAGACTTCCAGTTACTAGTAATTGTACTTTCACCAGAGGTAGGAGAAGGAGGAGGAGAAGACTTTGCTTATGAAGAAACATCAACAGGGTGCCCATGACTTAAGGTGCTTAACTAAGAAGTGTCAAGATAATTCGAGACATTTGGAGTGGTACCCAACCAAACCGGTAGTCCCACATTCAACCCAGGAATGTACAAAGTGGCCATCAAAGGGACACCAACGTTTCCAAAGAAAGGAAAAGAACAAGAATCCCCTTTTGAAGGGGTTCCTTAGTTGGTATCATCGGGAACTTTATCCATGAAGATCTTATGTAGAGTTTCTCCCCTTGCGGGATCGTTCAAATCCATAAAAGTCTCAAACACTGACTCTGAAGAACTAGTGTTATCAAAACAATTCCTATAAAGAGGCGGCTCCACGTTTCTAAGCGGAAAACTAAAAAGTCCTCTCAACCGATGGAGTGGCAAATCTACCACCCTAGGTCAAAGACCCAAAACCATGACTAACTAACTCACTATGGAAAACTAGGGAGAACAGACCACACTCTAAAAGTTCCTAAAGTAAAATCAAGAAAACAACTAACTAGTTGGAAGAACAGTTACACCAACCAACACTAGAGAAACTTACCAGTGCAAGTGCAACTCGAATATAGAAGCATCCTCTGGGTATACTCTGCAAAGCATGGCCCAATATCTTCCCTAGGTACTGCAATATACCCCCGCGGTCACCTGTGTAAGTCCCTAAAATAAAGGCAACTAGGTTTCCATCTCGTGAACAATCACCAGGCAGGTACAGTTGACAATCGAGTGGACCACAATGAGTAGGGTATCAAGCCTGAAACCTATCAAGGGTATCAAAAGCAAGTGTTCCAGAAGATGACTGAGGACCTCCAATGGATTCAAGACCCACGAAGCTTTATGGCAAATGTGATCAACGGAATCCCAAGACAAGTCCTCTATATGCATTCCCCACTACGCTTGGTCTGACTTTGGAGGGGTTATCTCCGCTACCTTTCAGCACGCGACCTTGTGTTTAGCCCCTGTGTTAGAGGGGGGTCCCAGATAACTTCCACGATACTGGAATTTTAACACTCCCTAGCCCAAACTCTTATGTATGTTTTTCATCCTTTAAGAGTTTCCTCTCCAACCTAAATCAAGGCTCTAGCCTAATCTAGTTGATGGACCCTACAAACATAAAGTCTAGTAAATTTTAATTAGCACTATTTTTACTCGCTTGATTTACTCAAAAAGGGTATGATACTGCAACTGAAGTTGTTAATACTCTTGCAAAAAAATGATGAAACTTATATGAACATCGGCAAAGAATGATTATATTTCTTATTTTATTTTCTTTTGAAATGCTTTTAAAATTAGAAGAAAAGACAATGCTATGCCAATTTCTTTTTCTTTTTCAAATAACAATGAAAAGAAAATGCTAGGAAAGAAAGAGATCTAACAAAATAAGTTTTTTATATATATATTTTCTTCCAATCAAAGAAGAAATAGAAAAAGATTAAAATAAATTGATGAATGCACGATTCATGCCCCCCCCCCCTCGACTATGAGGGGGATTTTTTTTTCAAAATGCAACTCATTTTTCTTAAAACTTCAAGCTAAAAATAAGCTAAAAAAGATAGGAAACAAAAGAAATCTTTTAATGAAAAAGAAAGCTATGCTAGAGTCCAATCTATGCTAAAACTGCTATGACATAGAGTATAATCATATAAGAAAATCCCTAAGAAAATGACTCTTGACAGGAAAAAGGACAACTTCCTCTTCAAAAAAAATTCTAGACAGACACGCGATTGTCACTTCAACAGCTAACATGTGCACGTGAGATGTGTAAGGTCAGAGTGTGTGTACATGCATGCAAGCCTTATACAGGCTGTGTGTACCTCTACAATTCTTCTAAAATGAAAAAACAAGCAATCAAACACTGGCAGAGACTATTGTTATTGAGAACCAAAGTCCCTTGAAGACTCAGAAACTTACTTTGACAGAAAATAAAAACAATTCGAGGAAAAGTTTATAGAACAAGATCAATATGAGGTGGTACCTAAACTACAAACTACAAAAATAGAGACCATAATGAGATCCAGAAAACCTCTGAAAAGGATCACTTATGAAAGGGGAGAGGATGATTGAATCTATAAAAACAAATTTTCCGAACTCAGACACGTGACTGACACTTCATCAACTAGCATGTACATGTGGGCTATGTGAAGTTAGGGTGTGGGTACACATGTGCAAACCTTCTACAGGCTACATGTACCTTTGTGGGTCTCGAAAAAAAATGAATTCAAGCAAAGAAAGTAGGGAGTACTGGTATGGAAGACCCAAAATCCCTACTACCTCAGACTCTTGTAGAAACTCAGAAGAAAAAGGTGATAAAACCAATTTAAAAATACCCAAAAAAGTATCCCTAGAAAACCCGAAGGATCCCCGATATGGTCGCCAATTCTGTTGTGGGTCGGAAATCCCTCCTACAGACTAGCATTACGAGTTTTATCATGCATGAAAAAATGACCTAAAGATTCTTACTTTTTACCATCATCCCATGCCTAAACCCCCATTACTCATATATAAATACAAGGTTCAAGAGATTAAGTTGACGTACCTTATTTTTCGTGTTTGATGTTGATCCCTTTTTGCGCTTCGTCTTTCTTTGACTGCAACTCTCCTCCCAATGCTAACCTACATTCACAAAATCCAAACAAAGAACTCCACATGCATTTGATCTATGAACTAATGGGTTAGAGATTTAATCAATGGAGCAATCAATATCCAAATAATGATAATCTCATATGGCATGACGGGAAAATAAATTATTTTATTAACTTCACAATGATACCTTACAATGATAAAGTCGGCTACTTCTCCTCGATCCTAGTCCTGGGCTCTTCTTTCACTGTTTTCTAACTTCTTTTATCTATACTTCTCTTTGCACAAGGATGGCTAAAGGTTGGGACAAAGGGAATGCTCAATCGGGTATAATTTCTTTACTATGATTTTCCTCCTTTCAAATGGGACCCCTACCCCTTCTTTTATAGGTTAGAAGGAGATAGGTATTTGGTTGAATGACCAGCCATGTATGGCCGAAAGGTTTAGTTAAATTACCCAAGGCTGCGTGTTCCATTAGAAACTTTCCTTTTTTCGTTCTTCTGTAGGTACACGTAGGTTGTCTTGGGTTAGCTAGCGTGTACACACGTGTAGTAATGGAGCAAGGCACATGGGTATTTATGAAAGGGGATTTTAAGAAGAGTTGTTTAATAGTGTTTTGGCAAAGAAGGAATCTGAGATGGCCTAAGGCCAGGTAAGTATGTCTGGTGCAAATTAGGGTTATAACAATAATGGCCCTTATTTGCTCAGGATCGAATGCAATACCATCTGTAGATATTACATGTCCTAGGTACTGTATCTTCTTCTAATAAAAATCACACTTATCAAATTTAACATACAGTTTGTGCTTCCTTAAATTTTGCAGAACTATTCTTAAGTGTTCTTTCCATTCTTCCTCTATTTTAGAATATAGTAGGATGTCGTCAATAAATACCAATACAAATTTTTACAAATACTAACTAAAAACACTATTCATTAAACACATAAATGTGGCTAGTGCATTAATGAGTCCAAAAGGTATGACTACAAATTCGTAATGTCCATATCTTGTTTGAAAAGTTGTTTTTTGTATGTCCTCATCTTTTATCCTAACTTGATGATATCTAGATCATAAATCCATCTTCGAAAAGATATTTTCCCCACCTAATTGATCGAACAAATCATTTATCCTAGGTAAGGGGTACTTGTTCTTAATAGTCATTATGTTCAACTGTATATAATCGATACATAGTCTTAGAGTATTGTCTGTCTTTTTCACAAAGAGGACTGGTGCACCCCATGGTGAAACACTCGATCTGATATATTTTTTGTCCAATATTTCCTGTAGTTGCATTTTTAATTCTATCAATTCTGGTAAACTCATTTCGTAAGGTGCTTTAGAGATAGGGGCTGAACTAGGTAGCAGGTCTATAGAAAAGTCTATTTCCCTTCTAGAGGATAATTCACATATTTCATCAACAAAGACGTCTCTGAAATCATGTAGAACAACAAAGTCTTCCAAGCTAGGTTTATTTTATTTTTCTAATAGGTTTGTTACTTGGATGGCATAAACTTGACAACCCTTTCTCATGCATTTCTTGAATTGCATTGTTGTGACTTGTCTAACTGATACTGGTTTTTGTATACCTTGGGATGTCCTAGTAGTGTCATTTTCATCCTTATAGTTAAGTGTCTTTACATAACAATCTAGTACTGATTTATACCTTTCTAAGAAATCCATTCTAATAATCACATCATAAGATCCTAGTGGTAGAATGTTCAGATTTGTTCTTATGTTTTAACCAGCTAAACTGAAATCATAATAAAAAATAAAGTCAACCACTTTCCTTTTAGTTCCTATTGCTAGTTGTACCATCCATGATTTTACGTGTCTCATTTTCTTAATTTTATTTGACTCTAATACACTAGGTGTGATATAACTTAGTGTAGATCCAGGATCAATTAAAACAAAAATTCAAGCGTTATTGATTTTAGCTTCAATTTCTACCACAGAGGACTAGTGGTCACCTTGTCGACCATCTATGGCTTCATTGATTCAATGCAAGATTATGCCCACATCACCCACCATCGAGGCTTCCTGCAAATTATGAACAAAAATTCTATTTGCTGAATTTAAACATGGACATTTCCTCCTTAGATGAGGTTCTCCACATTCCCAACACTTTAACATCTCCTGGGGGTTGTCCCCAAACTTATTTGTTCTCATATTTAGCATTTTACTGCCTCCTTGTGTGCTTGGATGGTTGGAGTGAAAATATTTCCTTGGAAATCCTTTTTTTACATTTCGATAAGGGGCTAGCTAGTATCCTTTCTTCCACTGGTTCATTCAGTCTTGTTTATTGTCTTTCCAAGCCTTTGGAAGTTTTGTCCATTGTTTGCATTGGTCATAACACATTCGGGATTTTCTGAATACTTCACTCAGGGACTTGAGATTATCAAATTCAATTATGTCCTTGTAGGACTATGGTAAACAACTTAGGAGCCAATGAATTTTCACTTTATCCTCCGAGATATAAGGTACAAACCTTAGTAATTCCAAGAATTTATTTATTAGATCTTCCATAGACATTTTTCCAAGTCGTAACTCATAAAAAAAAATGTTTTTATTTCGTAGTAGATTTTAGATAGGTACTGTTTCTTAAACAATTTCTTAAAGTTAGACCATTCCATCTATTTCTCCTTCAGTCCCTTGGCCAATTTTAGGTCTTGCCACCAAATAATGGATTTTCATTTCAAATTATAGATGGTCATTCTAACTTTCATATTGTTGGAATAGTTGTATATATGGAAATACTTTTTGATGTCCAATAACCATGCTTCAGATTCTTCACTTTTCCTGGATTCCCCATCAAATGTAGCAAGATTGATATTCTTAAATTCTCCCTCAAGATGATCTACCTTTTTCCTTTTTCTATCTGGTCTTTCTTTATCTTCAGCTGAAGGGGTACCTTCAAATGAGCTATCCTCTTTTTCTGCTTCAGGACCAGAATTCTTGGAGGCCCTTTTACTGACCTCTTCTTCATGGTTTTTGTCCTTTAGGATTTTCTCTGTCACCATACTGCATAGCAGGACTTCATTTATTTCTTGCTACTCTTGCTGTGCTTTCTTTAGTTTCTCATTGTCGGCTTTGAAAAACTACAACTCAATAATGAGATTCCTCATTGTTTCTAGAAATTCAGTAAGTGATCTTCCGTCACTATTATGTCTTGGGTCTTCAAGATGTCTTTTTTAAGGATTCCCATCAAGTCCAATTTCTGTGTCATTCTAGGCTACCATAATTAACATGAAAAAGAAAAGGATTTTATGTTTGTAACAATAAAATTTTATTAGTTTTACATAAAAGAAAATATGTGCTAAGTGAATAATGTAGCCCTGTTCAAGGTCCAAGTGTTGTAACCTTTGCTCTGATACCATATTTATTGTACCTCAAATTTGGCGTAAAAAAAAATAAAAAAATCTATAGGACATTAATCTCCAATTATGTCTAATAGATTCATAGAAAGGGTAGGTAAAGTTCACTCTAATCATAAATTTATATTATGCATGTCACGTGAGGACAATCCTACACCATGATAACTTAAAAAAAACTGTATATGAGGGGTTCTCCAAAAGTTCTAGTGCCTTTCTGCAGCACATATAATTTTTTTTCCTTTACATATAGATATTAAATACATATACATATATTCATCTATATAGTAATGTGCATTTAGGATTGGAGTCCTAATTTTCCTTGTTAATATCTGATCCTTCATGCTTGTGCGAAAGTTTACATCATTGACTTTGTAATAATAGAATACCTACCAAAAATGAATATTGCATCGGGAGTTATACCCTTGGTATAGAATACATAGCATATCATAGGTTAGTACTACCATTTGACAATGTCTGAGTCATTTAAATGGATTTTCATTTTGAATTCCTTCATAATTACAATTCTTCTAGTCACTATGTTGAAAAGGGTTTAGGTATGGAAAAATCCCATGCGAAAACCTTGTTCAACTAAGTCTTAACTCAGCTTAAACTTTATCAAAACAAAACAACAATGGTAGTCTAACTGAGACGAAGCACTTTTCACCTAAGTACTCTCGAGTAGTTGCTTCTCGACATGATTTCCATTAATTTAACAGTATTGTTATTAAGGGTAGGAGGCGTACTTGTTATAGGGAGTTAAGGTTCTTCTCCTGTGATTAATGGGGGTTCTGTCGCATAAATTTCGATGGCCCTTTCACTCGACCCCTTCTCTAATCCTATCGTGCCAACTCTGCTCTAGCACATGTCTCCACCAGCCCTGTACCTTCAACATTTACTCTGTACAGTGTGAAGTTTTCCCCCTTAGGGTTAGGCAAGTTTACTCATTTTCATTGTGAACTCTGAAAGGCTCTCTGTGTTGTTTCCCTATTAGGTGAGTTTTTCCTAGTCTAAACTAACTTTGTTTGTTACTTCCTCGGCATGGGAGGGCTATCGCTGTTGATTTCATTGCTCGATGGAACAACCAATGTTAATCGCCTTCCTGGTAAGTTTACGAGGCTCTTGTGTTTAAGTAAGAGAGCAGAATCCTCTACAATGAAAGTCTTTCTTCATTCTGTAACTCTTGTTATAACTTCTATTTAAATCCTCCCTTCATCGATATTACTTGGAAATTCTTTGGGGTTATTATTACCTCTATTAAAAGTTGAAATGTTCTTTGGCTTTTGTTTTAATATTTCCGACTTCAACACTCCATCTCCTTGCTCCGTTTTTAGAGGATTTTTCCAGTTTAGTCTCCTGGGAAGAAGGAAAAATAGGGTTTCCTTATGTCTTAATATCAATATTCTTTCTCACTCTTACCCTGTAGTTTTGTGTCGAGGTCCATTATTGAACACTTAAGAAGTTTTGTATATTTGATTGCAACTGTGTGTGTAATACCCTCTGTTTCTTCTTGGTATTTCTCTTTGTAAAGGGGTGAGTCAACCCGTCGGTGCTCTTACACTGACTCTTAACTGGTTCTTTCACAAGGATGTTTATTTAAGGATAAAAGCATTCTTGTTTGGGTATAATAAATAAATTTGTCTAAAGTGCTCTTGTATAATTCATAGAAATATACCTTATAGTATATGACACTTTGAGTTGATAGTTCGATGTTTATATTGAAAAGTTTGTTTACTTTTGCCGAATGATATTGGAACCATGATTTTCTTATGTTAAGAATACTATATGTTGCAAAGTGACCTCTCGAGGTCTGGTTATGTAATCTTTGTACTCACTACTACACTATCACTACTTTCTACAATTTGATTATGAAAGGGTTTAAATTCGACTATCAGGTATAGTATTGGTTTAGTGTGTAAGGTTTATAGTAGGTATTTGTACATTATGACTTATACCATATGTATGTTAAACAAAGACTAGTCCTATCGACTAATTTATTTTATTTAGATTCGTTGACTATTGTAAAAAGAATATTTTCTTCTTGTTCGTTTTCTTGATTTTAAGATTGGGTATAATTCACTAATGATGGGCCTTGTTGATGGGAGGTACCCATCAGAGAGTTATTGCACCCTCCTCCCTCGGCCCGTATGTCTCTCCAGCTAGCAAGTGATAAGGCAAAGATATGAGCCTGCATGCCAAAAGATGAGAATCTCTTGGGAAAGAAAATATGTTTTTTAATAGTTATCATCTTGTTGATGTTTTCCATTACCTTTTCTTCATATAAAAATTTAATAATTACAAGGTATCCTTTTTGCAGAGCTTCAGTCTTTGTAAGTTCCATATAACCGCCCCTACCTTAGGTGAAAAAGGTATTTGGGTTCCGAGCCCATCATCTCTCAGAATCAACTCTACATATTCTAGAAAAAAGGAGGTTGTGGTTTTGTCACAAATTTTATCATTATCAAGTAAAGTTCTCTTTGCACCGATTTCCTGTATCGGTTGATTAAGTGTTAAAACCTAGTTTTATGTTGACACTTCAATACTTGGAAAAGAACGCAAATCTTGCACCTGGATGGACTTGTAAAATAACTATAAAGGGGTTAAATCCCCGATCATTTCTTTTCATGTTTCCGTGCAAAGTCAAAAAATATAGAGTAGCGAATTTCACTCTCGTCTATACAATGTTATGGCTATTTGTAATATCTAGACAACCATTATTTTCTTAAGAAGTAATAAAGTCATTATATATTGAATTTATCCAACTGTGAATATTTATAAAAAATAAATGTGCTTCACACTTCTATTTTCTGATTTCATCATATTTCTTTCCATTTCCGAATTGGTTTATTTTACATAGCTCAATTCATTTCCTGGAATATTATATCTATATTTCCAGAATTTCCTTATTACTAATTATACAGTTGTTTCCTTTAAAATTTCCACGCATGGTAGTATAGCAGTATTTTATAAAGTCTTTAAATCCTAGTACCATAATTATGTGAGCATGAAGGGCTTGGTTCTGCTATAAGTATGTTGTTGTTTTCACGCTTTCCAATTTCATTCATCGTTATTATGTATTTATAACTATACACAGGCAGACTTGGTTCAAGTATAAATTTAACATTGGTAGAGGTTTAACCTATGTCGATTACCATCCATCCATAATTTAGCTTATTGATAATTACATAAATACAACAAGTATATTTATTTTATCATAGATTTAAGTCTGGTAGGGATATATTTATTGCCTATTCCATCCATTTGTAATATAATTCATAGTACAAATTCACACAACTATGATAGTAGATATATCTATATAAATACCCTCTTTAATCAATAGAATGATTCTTGAGTTGGACATAATTTCAATAGAAATAGTTCACCCAACAATGTATACATGTACTATAATCACCATTCTAGCATAAATGGACATCTATAACAAGAATAAAGGTAGAGGAACATATATGAACTTCTTTGGTGAAAAACAAAAGCAACAACCATGTTCCTCCCAACCTTAGAATATGGTAACCAAACTTGTCTTGTTCACCCCCTAACCTGACCATGAATACATGAGGGATAAATTAGAACTCCTCCTCAACAATGTCGTTCCACTCCAGAAATCTTCTCCTTGCTTCACACTCAACAAGTAGTGTTCATAACAACAAGAAAAACAATGATATTTCCCCTCCAACATACTAGGCAATGTCCTGCCTCCTCAGATATGCCATATATCAAAACCAAAAATGCCTAGGTCTTTTTCCCTCTTGGGAATTTTTGCATCTTTCCAAATCCCTTATTTTCAAGTGCTTCCAATGGCCAAATTCTTGATTTTCCACTTGTAACAATCAGCCCTAAGGTAGTTCCAACATGTTCTCCACTCATGGAGTCATGGTCGGCTGATTTCAACATGGTTGTTCCATTTGTCCTTCTACAATAATTATAAAATATTTTGTTTTCATACAAGTGTCACAGTCAAGTAGTTAGTTGAGTCAAATCATATCTCTTCCCAATAGTCATAATTATTCATTACAATTAACCAAATTCAGAATTCAGAATTGCCATAAATGGAAAAAAAATTCCAATTTCGAATTTACCAAAAAAGGAATAAATTTCCTAAGAAATTACAAATTCAAAAATACTTTATTTTTTGGGATGTCACAAATAGTACCTTGCATAGGATTTTGTTGTCCAAAACCAGGGTTTCCCCCAGCCGAGATGACATCTGACGAGAAAGCATTGTTACCAAATGTGTCGAACAATGAGAATAATAAAGAACCCACTGGTGTTGTGTTGGAAGAAGGTCCTTGACTACCTGCTTCGAACAAGATGTAGTTCATGTTCAGCCAGACGAGGTTCTGGGGATCACCGACAAGTGAGGGGGATGAAGGAGGTATATGACCCTCATCGTAAGGGAAAGCATTATAGGGCGTTGATGTGTCCCCCATGGACCCTTGCAAAGGAGCGTTTGAGCTCCCTGCCCCCAGACCCATGGTCTGTAGGGTGGAGTAGAAGAGGGTGGAGTTTTCATCAAAGTCAGGCGTCCCATATGAAAATGGAGGGCTCGTCGCACTCTATGTAAATGGAGCAGTGATCGTCACCCTAGACAGAATGAGACCACTTCCTGAAGTATAGGTGGTGGAGACCTTCATGGTCCAAGCTGGCGAAGGTGGGTTCAGAGGAGGAACATCCCCTGTGGTGGCAGTCGTTGAGGGAGTGTGAGGAGTCCATGACAAAGTAGCATCATTTGTTTCCATCGTTTCTTGCAAGACTATCTAACGCTCGTGATGAGTTACCCTTGGAGGGACAATTTGTACCATGATGGGCACTGACAAGTCGATGATCGAAGAGTTATATGGCCTAATAGATTCTGCTCCAAGTTTAGAAATGGTAGGTTCCTCTGGATTCGAGTGTTTTCCTCTTATGGATGGCTCGAGTATAGTTTCCTGCAGCCCGATCACCTCAAATGACCCTTGTTGGTCAAGTATTCACCATAACAGTGGCAGTGGTGGCTCCAATTCAATTAGTGATAGGCCCTAAAGCCTTCATGACTAGTGGATCTCTTGATCTTCCACTTTGTGAGAAGATCAACGACACGGTAAGGATTTTACTAACATTGGAAACCAACACACACTAGAAAATTCCTTATGAGATAAATCAAGAAAACACTTATCTAGTCGAAAGAATACTTATGCCAACCAACATTAGAGAAACTTACCAGTGTAGGTGAAAATCGAACACGGAATCACCCTTCGGGTATAATTTGCAAAGCGTGGACCAATGTCTGCCCTAGGTACCATGGTATACCCCCAAAGTTACCTGTGTAAGTCCCTAAAATAAAGGCAACTAGGATTCCATCTCACGAATAGTCACCAAGACGTTACAGTCGACATTTGAGTGGATCGTAATGAATAGGTTATCAAGCCCAAAATCTATCGAGGGTATCTAAATAAAGTGGTTCGGAAGACAAGTAAAGACCTCGAACAGATTTGAGATCCATGAAGATCCTTGGAAAATGTGATTGATGGAATCCCATGACAAGTCCTCTATATCTGTTCCCCACTATGCTTCATCCAAATTTGGAGGGGTTATCTCCACTACCTTTCTGCATGCAACCTCATGTTTATCCCCTGTGTTAGATGGGGGTCCCGGATAACTTTCACGTTTATTAGACTTTTTACACTCCCTAGCTCAGACTTGTATGTTTGGTTTTTAAGTATTGAAGAGTTTCCTCTCCAACCTAAATCAAGGCTCTAGCCTAGACTAGTTGATGGACCCTACAAACATAAAGTCTAGTAAATTTTAATTTAACGTTAATTTTAAGTGGCTTGTTTTAAGTCAAGGAAGTGGCAATGAAACTAGTGGTGTGTTTTAAGAGACGAAAGAGAAGAACATTAAATGAAACTGAAAGCAAAACTACTTCTTTTTTACAAATAAAGATTTGCAATTTCAACTCTTTAACCAACTTTTCAAAACTAACTTTTTCTAAGATGTTTTAAAGGAAAATCTAAAACAAGATTTCATTTGACTACGAGCTACTTAATGTTCTAAGGAATCAGTAAAGAACTTAAGAAAATCACTCTTTTTCCAGACAAGTAATATAACTAACCTAACTACTTAACCAAACAAATACATGAAATCTTTTTCTATTTATTTATTTTATGCTTCAAACAAGAAACTTGAAATAAATTATTTTTATTTTTCTTTAAATCAAGAAAAAGGCGGAAAAGTGAAGATAAGACAAGACCAAAAACTGACTTTTGGCCCACTGCGGATTGCAGGGAGTCACTGATGATACCAAACAGGATGATTAGAAAAGACTCACAGACTCATCTAAAACCCTTTCAAAGAAAACACAAGAAATATTTAAAAGATAAGAAAACTGATGTCAAACCCAGGATAAAGACTGTAACAATAGATACCATTACTAGATCAAGAAACCCCTGAGAAGTATGACTTCAATCAGGAAAGAGGTTGACTGCCTCTTCTTCTAGAAAACAATTCTTGACACAGGCACGCTATTGATACTTAAGCAACCTATGTATGTACGTGGGATGTATAAAGGTAGGGCATGTATGTACACGTGAAAACCCACTATTGGTCATGTACACCTCTTTAACTTCTCAAAAAAAGAAAACTAACAGGTAGACTGATAGGGTAGGGAGTACTGGTATGGCAGACCAGAATCCCTTAAAGACTCATAAACTTACAAAAAACTCAAAAAGGTAGTAAAACTAATTAAAACACCCAAACAATATCCCCTAAAAACCATGGAGGCCACCCTATTATGGTCTCTAGTTCTGATATAGCGAGAAACCCCCCCTATGTACTACACTAGGGTTCAACATGTAGGAAGATCTAACCATCCAAAAGTATCCTACTTTTTATAACTGCACCGAATATACCCCACAACATGAAATAAAAAATGAAAACATATGGTAACTCTACGTTATAATCCAAACATGTATCTCATATATGAATTAGTGGGTTAGATGTCAGAATAAAACATAAATCAAACATAAATATTGAACACATCATGTTTTGGGACATAAATAATATTCCTTTTATTAATATCACAAAGTTTAATTACAATGAGATCGACTCCTCCTCCTCGAACCTGGTCCGGGATCCTATTAACCAAGCTCCAACTACACTTCCACATATATTTCTCCTCTCAACCTCTCTTTAGGGAATGTAATAGGATTATGATGGAGGAGAAAGGAAAGAATAGAGAATTCTAGTACAAAACTCACAAGGTGGCAGCAAATTCTTGGGGTCAGGAGGGGATGTGAAACGGGCAGAGTTTCATTGTTCTTATGATTGGATTTGGAATGAGACCCCAACAGCTCCTTTTATATTGCAAAATGATGGTTATTCAGTTGCGTGATGGGCTATAGGTGGTGGGACAATTGGAAAACTACCCAATAGCTCGTAATCTCAACGAATTCCTTGCAACTTTTGTCATGGGATATTGGGACACTTGCATCAACAAGCTCTAAAATTATTAATAAATATGGTCATAAGTATCCCAGAGTTAGAAACTAGGCATCAAGGAGTATGCATAGGTTGTGCACTTGGAAATAATGTCAATGTTTCTTTTCAAAGGAGTGATAGTAGGTCCAAGAGAATATTGGACCTGGTACATTCAGAAGTGATTGGACCAATGTCAACTCCATCTATAGGTGGTCGTTGGTATTATGTGACTTTAATTGATCATTATTCTAGGAGGAAATGGATATACTTCATGAATACCAAGGATAAAGTCTTCATTTTATTCAAGGAGTTCAAGTCTCTGGTGGAAAATCATATATGGAAGAGGATCAAGGTCCTGAGGTCAAAAAATGGGAGTGAGTATACCTCCAATTAATTCAAGTTTTTTTTTAAGAAAGTAGGGATTAAGATGGATACTTCAATACCTTACAACCCTTAGTATAATGGGGTTGAAAAGAGGAAAGACAAAACCATACTTTAGGTCTCCAAGGGAATGTTGCATGACTAGGATATACCCTTAGAGTCATGGGAAAAATAATTCAACACGATAGTTTATGTTCAGAACAAGAGTCCTCATAAAACCTTGGAAGAAAATACTCTAGAGGAGGATACCACAGGAGTGATACTAGAGATAGGTAATTTGAGGATATTTTGTTTTCTAGTATATATCCATGCTCCTAAAGAGAAGAGTATGAAGTTATAACCTTCTAGGAGGAAGGGTCCATTTTTTAAATATAGCAAGACTTTGAAGGCCTACTAGATGTACACTCCTGGACAATGGTATGTTGAGGTCAGTTGGGATGTGAAATTTTAGGAGGATTTAGATTTCAATAGGTCTCAAGATATCCCGTTAGTTGGTTAGGAGGAAGAGGCTCCAAAGGTTGAGGAGAGTACAATCCCATTTAGTACAGGGGAGTAGCCCTCAAATCATGAGGAGGAGTCAGAGGAGGAGGATCCAGTAGATCCTCGTAGTAGCCAAGACACAAGACCTAAATGGGTTTGAGAGACCCTAAAGTATTTTGAGAGACATAGAACTCCTAGAAACACCCATAGAGAGAGAATACCACCAAAGATATTTGGATCATATGTGGCTCTTACGATTAAAACTATTGATTTTGAGACTTCCAGTTTGAAGGAAGAAATAGGTCAGTAGATTTGGAAGGATGCCATGATGAAGGAGTACCAATCCATGATGAAGAATGATGTATTGGATATAGTTTTGATACCAAAAGGGAAGTTGGTAGTAACTTAAAAATGGATCTACAAGATCAATATTATTGTATATGGCAATATCAACAATGTTAAGCCCTAATATTGGCTCATTACCCCTTAATTGGGGCATATTAGATTAGTAATGTTATTTTATTTATGTCGGCTTTAGGACATTAGTTGTAATTTATATTAGTAATGTTATTTTATTTATGTCGGCTTTAGGCCATTAGTTGTAATTATAACTCCTAGTCTCCTATATATACCAAGGAGACATTTTCATTTTGAATCATCTTGGACTTGAACATTTAAGTGGGGTAAAAGGAGGTTGCCCCCTCGAAGAGGCTTATTATCTGAAATTATCTCTTTTTCAAGGTATTTAGTACTTTTTATGAGGTTTTTCTATGCTATATTGATATTTGGTTCCTAACATATGGTATAAGAGCTCAATGTCTTGGGGTTTCGCTGCTACATCTGAGACACCGTGGAATTTTCGCTATAAATTTTTTTATACAACGTTTCAGAAGGAACTACTTGGATGATATTTATAAGATAAATCAAGGTACGTTGGGTTCAAAATTCAGCTCCTGAGGCCTTATACTTTCTGAGATACAACCTGTACAAGATAGGGTTCTTGAATCATCCTGAAATGAGTCATTGTGGAATTTTTGATATAAAAAAATTTCTGTAATGTTTCAGACCCTGAACTCTGGAGGCCATTTACAGAAATTGGTATTTTATCAGTGGTAAAAATTTAATCTTCTGGGTCATCTTAAATTTGTAGATACACCCTGTGCAAGATAGGGTATCTGACTAGTCCTATTGACTAGTCTCAAGAAGGTGTTCCAGGTAAAACAATCATAACTTATTCCTAGAGTATCCAAATTGAGTGGGATTGGTTGCATTGGATCGTGGACATTCTTTATTATTTTGGTTGTGAGTTTCAGAATTTATATCAATTATTTTGTGCAGAGCCTGCTATACAAGTGAGACCTCCTGGAAAGGCCAAAAATCGACAAGTTGTGGGGAAGTTACCATAAATTCCACTTGGCACATCCAATTTTGATAAGACCTGTGGCATTGCAGAGAAGAAATATCAGAGAACTACATAAAAGAAAGTTTCATACCCAAAAGGGCCGAAACTTGGGAGATAATACAGAAGAAATATTATCTAGCAGAACCACCTCAAAATCAAGGTTCAAAAGTGACACTTGGCCAACATGCCACCCAAAAAGGGAACTTCTACACCAACTAAGCCTCCAGAAAATC
>JZKD02S2014827.1:270106-284393 GCA_000966675.3 Picea glauca
AGGAATAGATCCATTTCAGAGTATCTCATTAAATGGAGGAAACTACCGGCTGAAGATTCCACTTGGGAAGATGAGTCTTTTATATAAAAGCATCCAGAGTTACTCAAGCATTGCGAACAACAAACAAGAATAAGGCAAGGTTTGTAGAAAGAGGGAGTAGAATATGAGGATACTTTTGCTCCAGTGGCCAATTATAGTTCTATTAGGATGGTTATTTCTCTTGCTTCAGTCATGGGGTGGAATATTGATCAAATGTATGTGAGGACAACTTTCCTCGATGGTGTAATTGAGGAGGAGGTGTACATAGAGAAATATCATGGATTTTAGGTACATGGGAAGGAATTTCATGTTTGCAGATTAAAGAAATCCTTGTATGAAACGAAAAAGGAAACTCAGGCATGGTACTCAAGGATTGACAGGTATTTGTAGAGCTTGGGCTTCATTAAGAGTGAAGAAGACCCCAACCTATATCTCTAACAGTTTGGTAAGATTCTTCTTATATTGGTGTTATATGTTGATGATTTATTCCTCATAGGGGATGAGGAACTCATTTACAAATGCAAGAAGGATTTGGATTCATATTCTTGGGATTAGAGGCGTAGCAACAACTAGGAAAGATATTCCTGAAAAAGGGGAAGTATGTAGTTGAGATATTGAAGAGATTCAAAATGATGAAATCTAAGTCCATGTCTACACCTGTGACCACCAATATGATAATTATGGGAGCTTCAAATTCATAATGGGTGGATCCCATGATGTTATGTTAGTTGATTGGCTTTTGTATGTACTTTGTTAACACCATGTCAAATATTTGTTTTGTTTTTAACAGCTTGAGTTAGTTCATGGTTGAGTCGAGGTAGGTGCATTAGGTGGAAAGAAAACATGTGCTCAGGTACATCCAGGGTACATTTGGATTTGGTTTGATATATGTGGGGATTAATGGAGTGAGGTTGCATGTATATTTAGACTCATATTTGGTAGGTATTACAATTGACATGAAGAGTACTTCTGGTGCTTGCTTTAGTTTGGGATCAAAAGTATTTTCCTAGTTGAGTAAGAAGCATACATATGTGGCACTCAATTCATAAGAGGTAGATTATATGGAAGTTGGTTTGGTGATTTTTGAAGTAATGTTTCTTCACAATATTCTTGAAAGGTTATTTTGATAGGATTTGGAGCCTACAATGATTCACTGTGACAATTAGAGTTGTATGAAATTCTCAATGAACTCAATGTTTCATGATAAGTCTAAACACATTGACACCAGATGCCACTTCAACAGAGATAAGGTGTAGAAGGGAGTTTTGAAGCTACAACACATTTCCACAGATGAGGATATTGAAACTATTCTCACCAAATCTCTAGTGAAGGGGAAGTTTGTATACTTTGGAGAAAATCTAGGAGTGTTAGAGAATACCTCCCTCGCTAAGAGGGAGTGTTTATTTTGTATCTTCTTTAGAAATTCCCACAAGAGGCCAAGATGTCAGGAATGTGGGAATATTCATTGGCACCATATTATCCTTTCGGCTTGGTGAAAAACCCTTTGTATTTCCATGGGGGATTCATGGGTTTCCTGATGGGATTTGTGGGCTTGTTTCAAGGCTTCACACCCATAAGGAAATCCTAATTCGATGTTGACTTGTGGAGGGAATCTATGGTGACCCCCAAGGATTGTATATAAAGTAGAGAGGTCATTGTGAGATCTCATTGTAATATAGTGTGGCATCATGGAATTATCATAAGGGATTAAACACTTATGCTAAGGAGTATGGAGTGTGTGGCAAGGATACTTCTACACTTAAGTGATCTAGCCTAGGTTTTCTGGATCAAAATGCAAAAGTAAGCAATGATGCACATGTGAAGACAACTGAGTTTCTTAGGCCATATGGGGTTTCCAGAAGGGAGAATAATGCATATAAGTGGGTTTAATAAGGATGAATCACGTATAGGGTATATTCTATTTACAGGACAACAAACCATGTAAGTTTGTAGGTTGTCAGTTGGTGAATCACATATCTAGTTTTCTGGGTATGTACATATACGTGCAAGTTGATAAGTGAGATCAATAGGTTATATAGGTGGTATACAACATATTCATGAGAAAAAGAGTTTTTCATAATATAGTTGAGGTTTGGTTTTTTCTTTTGTATTGAAAGGATAAGGTTGTCCTCAGATTCTCTTGTTTTGGAAGGATAAGGTTGTCCTCATATTTGGTGATATTTTATTGGTTGAGAGGACCAATTTTTTTCCTTGGATTTTAAGTATTGGATAAAGTTACAAGACAAAATTATTTTGTCTCTTGTGTATTTATGATTCATGTCTTATCTTTTTGTTTCCGTTGCATATGTTTTCAATCAATAATTTTAATATAAATTTGTTCAAAGATAGTTGGATCACTAGGAAGCAATTTTCATATATGAAACTAGTCGCATAGAGTTTCATGTGAAAATTTACAAGAAACACATGTTCCCCTTCAACAAATTGACATTCTAAATGACCTTTATTGACTTATTTTTTGATGCTATTATGATCCATGAATAAATTTTCTTTGAGGGTACAAAGAATGGTCACACATATGGTAAGAGTGTTTTCCACTTCCTGCACTTTTGAGACGCTTGTCATGTATGAGAGAACTAATGGTGATTTTTTCCTGTAGACCACTTCAAAGGGATTCATATGAGTGGAAATATGGTAAGAGGTGTTGTGCCACCATTAAGATAATGGTAACCAATAAGCCCATTGAGTTTGTCGATTAGATGCAAAACACCTCAAAAATGTTTCCAAACACTTGTTGACAATTTTAGTTTGTCCATTGGTTGGGGATGATAGGAGGTGTTGGGATGCAAGTAGATGCCTTGTAGACTAAATAGTTTTTTCCAAAAATTTTTGGTGAAATTTGGATCACAATCGGATACAATAGAATCAGTCATACCATGTAGTTTAAATATAGTATCCATGAAAATTTCAGCCACTGTGGATGTTGTGAATAGGTGTTGAAGAGAATAGAAATGAGCATACTTGGAAAGATGATATACTATAAAAATGATGATGGATTTATTTCCTGATTTAGGTAGGCCCTCAATTAATTCCATATAAATATCCATCCAAATAGTAATTGGAATTGGGAGTAGTTGGAGTGTTCCTAGGGATTTGATGATTTCTCCCTTATTGTGTTTACAAGTATAACATTCATCCACAAAGGTGTGTATGTATTGTTTCATACCTTCTCAGAAAAAAGAACGTTAGACCCATTCGTAGGTTTTGGTAAAACCTGAATGCCCAACTGTGGGAGAAGAGTGAAGCTTAAAGAGAACTGTGGATTTAAGGTTCGACTTCTTTCAAAAATACATGTGAAATTTATAATGAAGCTCATCATTATTCCAAGAGTACCCTGGAGAAACTTGAGGATCCTTTTGTACTTATTGAATCAGGCTATAAATTTTGGTATCTTGCAACCATTCCTGGCAAACTGCATGAATCCAATTGGCTACACTAAAAGAGAAGGAAAAAATGGACCGTTCTTCTTCATATTTCCTAGAAAGAGCATCAACAACCACATTTTGTTTTCCCTTATTGTAAATGAACTCATAATAATACCCAAACAAAATGGTCACCCATTTTTGCTGCTCTAGGAGGAGATACTTTATTCCATAAAATACACGAGGCTACGATGATCAATTTTAATTTTGAATTTTTGTGCCAATAGATAAGTATGCGAGAGATCTAATGCAAGAAAAATAGCCAACATTTGCTTTTAATAGGTTGATTGGCCAAAATGTCTCTCTGATATTTGTTTTTCAGTGAAACCCAAGGGTTGGACATCGTGCATGAGGACTGAACCTATTCCTTTTCCATATGAATCGCATTCTAGGAAGTTTTTTTGGTGAAGTCGAGTAGTGCGAGGATTAGAGTTTTGCACATAACATCTTTCAAGGCCTGGAAGGAGTGATCAACTTTGGGCATCCAAATGAATGATTTCATTTTAAGGAGAGTAGTGAGAGGAGTGGAAAATTTTCCATAATTTTGAACAAACTTGGAATAATATCCATTAAACCAAAGAAACCATGCAATATTTTAATATTTTTAGGAAGAGGGTAATCCTTCATAGCATGAATTTTATTAGGATTGACTCATGCAACATCCTTGTCGATAATGTGACCCATATACTCAACTTTAGAGGTGTCAAAAGCATATTTAGACTGTTTGAGAAAACGTTGATGTTGACATAAGAGATGGAGAACTTGATCCACATGGGCGAGATGGGATTGCCAATTTTTACTATAGATGAGAATATCATCAAATAAATCTAAGAAAAAATTATGGGGGAAGGGATGAAAGAAATTATTCTTGAGACTTTGAAAAGTTGATGGATCATTACAGAAGCCAAAGGGCATGACTAAGAACTCATAGTTACCCTCATGAGTTTGAAATACAATCTTGGGAATGTCTTATTCCTTCATAAATATCTAGTGGTAGCTAGAACATAGATCAAGTTTGGTAAAGTATTGAGAACCATTCAATTCATCCAAAAGGTAATCAATGATAGGGATGGAAAATTTGTTCTTGATTGTGATTTTTTTGAGGGAATTAAAATTAGGACACATGCACAAAGCTACTTGTTTCTTGAGTACCATGACTACTAGAGAATAATAGGGGCTATTACTTGGATGGATAACACCTGCTTGTAGAAATTCTTGAACAATTTTCTTAATTTCATTTTTCTAGGAAAACGGATGGCATCAAGGGTTAACACTGGGAGAAATATTTCTTGGGACTAGAGGAATGGAATTATCATGGACACCGAGGGAAGGGGGAGGGCCATGGGGGCTGTTAAAAATATCTTGGTGTTAGGATAGTATAGATTCTATGTCAATATTCACAGAGGGTGTCTAAACAGATTGAATAGAATGGAGTTTGGAAATAATGCTAGAATAACCTTTTTTGAGTATATTTTCCATTCATTGGAAGTTGATGATATCAAATGTGCCTGTTGTGATGGCTTGGAAGTTACATTGTTCTCCCTCATATTGGAATTGCAAGATAATATGCTTAGAATCCATGTTAATGGGGTTGATAAGGTATAACAATTCAACACCGAGAATTATGTCACAACCACCCATGTCTATGGAAAACATTTGAGATTTAAGGTGGTACTGACCAATTTGTAGGCGCACATTTTCACAATTCCCCCCAATTTTCATGGAACCACCATTAGCAATAATGAATTGAAAAATATTGACTACAAGGATATAGAAATTTAATTCTTGGTCAGTGAGATGATGAATACAATTATCGATGCTACCACTATCAATTAGGATGATGACTTTCTGATGTTTAATTTAGCTAATTAACTTTACGGTTTGGGGAATAGAAAATACAGTGAGGGAATTCAGTGAAATTATCAATTCAACTTAGGGAGGGTCAGAGGGTGGAATAAGACCATGTTCTTGGGGTATTTATTCAACAAGGGAAACATGAACATCGTCATTAGAAACACCCTCATAAATAACGATGATAATAATATGTTCTTTACACTTCTTGAAAAATAGTTATCCTCTCAATTATAGCAAAGGCCCATGAGTTGGCATTCATCCATTTCTTCGCTAATTAGTTTATGGTTCTTGAAAGGAGTAGCAATATGGGTGGTATTAGTGGGTCTAGGGTGATGAATAAAGGAGTATTTTTTTTTTCTTTTAGGAAGAGATAATCTATTGTGCTTCTTTAGTGCATTTAGTAGATTACAACCAAGTTTGGGGTTGAGACATGAGGACCTAGGGAAAAATTTCATCCTTTAGGCCACTGATAAATAATTCCTTGAAGAAGGGATTAGACATTCCATCCATTCTAAAATCAAAGTGCTCAAATGTGGTTACAAATTCTTCCAGTGTGCCAAAATGTTTCAACTTGATCAAACGAGCTAAATGGTGGGTGCCCGTTGTTGGGGAATGGGGTGGAACATGAAATGAAATAGAGAACATAATATTGTAGATAATTGAAGAGGGAAAAAAAGTCGCATATAAATGGTGGTGTCTAAATACACTATTACAACACTTAATCAAGGTGCACTATGATCAGGACATCACAATGCATATTGGATCTCGATGATCTGATCACCATGATGAAAATGAACCAAGGGTTTTTATTTTTATAGCCTAAAGATCTCATTTATTTCCATAGAATACATAATCTCTTTTCCACATGTAACCATCAATTGTTAGACTTGAGTCTGTCAAACCCATTATGTTGAGTCATCTCAACAGGGATGGTCGACCCAACCGCCTACATGTCCAAATTGTAGTTGATTACTGGGATGGTTGATCCCCCTCAAAAATATATTTGAGTGTTCATCGACGTGCTTGTAGAATGTCTGGACAACATGCATGTCAAATACTCAACCAACTAGTGTAGTGTGGTGGTCGATTTCCCAATCAATTGTATCTATATGTAGGTCCATCTCTCAATCTACTGAACCTAGGAGATGTTTAACAAACCATCAATTCTTGATTTTCTAATAACCCAACATCATCACATAGCTCTGGAGATTTAGGAGGTGAAATTATGTCATTATAACACCCACCCCTTGATAATTTTAGCTTCTTGAAACTCAAACATCATGCAAAGCTTGATAAATATGGATTTAGTTAAATGTTTGGTGAATATATCAACAAAAAAATCATTTTTTCTACAATATTTAAGAGAGACAACATTCTCATGAAACAATTGTGTTAAATAGTAAGCATGGATCTCAACATGCTTCATATTACTATGGGAAAAAATATTTTCAGCAACTTGTATGGAACTTTGGTTATCACAATAGATTTTAGTTGAGGTCTAAACATGAAGGCCAAGTTCTCCAAAAAGTTGGTGAATCCATACTGCTTGAGTACCTTCTTGCACGACACCATGATATTATTCTTCTTTAGTTGACAAAGAGACTAAATTTTATCTCTTGCATGACCACACCAAAGGTCCAGCTCTATAGTGAAACACATATCTAGAAGTGGACTTCCTATCATCAATGTCACCAACCCAATCAAAGTTCGTGAAGCCAACCAATGAATCTTAAATTTTGCAATACTTGATAACAAATTGAGTATTATGCTTGAGATAACTAACAATTTGTTTGACTGATTTATAGTGTCTTTATTTAGGGTCCTGCATAAATTGAGAAACCACACTAAAAATAAAGGAAATGTCATCTTGACTATGAGTAAAATAAATACGATTGTTGATCGATTGTCGATAGAGAGTAGCATCGATTGGAGGTGTTTGATAGGTTTTTGTAAGATTTACTCCAGACTGAAAAGGAGTAGCACAAGGATTTCTATTTTAAAAAAATTCAACAGATCTATCACATATTTATACTGAGAAATGATAAATACCTCACAAAGTGGTAATACTTGAAGACCCAAAAAATAATCCATCATACCAAGATCTTTCATTTCAAAGGATTCAACAAGTTGTTTATTCAATCTATAGATGAGAACATTATTATTTATAGTAATGAGTAAATCATCTACATATACAACAACAATCAAGGTGTCTCCATTGGTATGGATTACAAATAAGTTGTGATCGTATTCACAACGTTTGAAACCAATTTGAAGAAAAAAATTATCGATCTTAGCATACCAAGGTCAGGGAGCCTGCTTCAAACCATAAAGAAAATTGTTGAGTCAACACACCAAATATAAATATTTCAAAAAACCAAGTGGTTGTTCTATGAAAATTTATTGAGATAGATCTCCATGAATAAAATCACTCTCCACATCCATTTCATGGATTTTCTATCCAAAACAAGCAGAAACTGAAGGAATCAGTTGAACATAGTTAATCTTTGAGACAAAAGAAAATGTTTCAGTGTAGTCGATTCCTTCTTGTTAATAAAATCCATTTTCAACTAGACATGTTGTATGTCATGAAAAAACACCTTCAGTGGTAAATTTGGTCAGGTATACCCATCGATACTTCACAATGTTCTTTCCTCGCAGTCGAGGAAATAAGTCACAAGTGTGAGTTTTTGTCAAATAATCAATTTATTTATGCATGGCATGCACCCATTCAAATCCTTCTTCAACATATGAGTAGGTAATACGATTAGAAGTATCCACTACACCAGTCATCAAGGAAACATTGGCATGTTTCTTTTGACTTCAATATTTTCATTCAGAGGAAGCATCTTCAGCATTGTCTGGAGAAAATTCAATTATCTTGGAATCCCATTTGGGTAGACAATAAACAGGTGAACTTCAGTTCACTTCAACAGGTTAATCAAGAGTTAGAGGGCCCTCAATCAATGGACCAGTCAAAATAGAGGATGATGCAGTAGTCGAATCAGAGGTCAATAATCTAGTTGAATTAGAGAGAATGTTCAACTGTCTAGACGATTAACTAAATAATGGAACAATAGAATTAGTGTTAGAGACAACATTAAGGGGTTCATCATGTATAAATTCAGAGGAGGAATTCAAGAACCTAATGTCAGAAAACTCATCAAACCTAATATTTTGTCTAATAATGATTTTTCATTTAATAGGATCAAATAGTTGATAGGATTTAGACTCTTTAGAGTAGCCCATCATGATGCAAGCATGACTCTTTTCATCCAAATTATTTTTTCAATCATCAGGAATGTGAGCCTAGGAAAGAAATAAAAAAACATGGAGGTGGCTAACTGAAGGCATCTTCTGATACCATCATTCGACTCAATTCACGGAAGGAACAAATCAAGTCGAGATGTGATTGAGAAAATAATTTTCACAATACACTACTTCAGCCCAGAAGCGATTAGAAATATCTTTAGCCTGCAAAAGACATATATCCATTTTGACTAATGTTTTATTCTTTCATTCTACGATTCCATTCTACTGAGGCGTGTGAGGAGCCTACTACTACCAATCAATACCAAATCGAAGAATGTATTATTTAAAAGGTCAATTTACATACTCACCACCATTTTATTATATTAATTATTTGATTGGTTGACCACATTACCTTTCAACAAAAAGGTAGGAAACTCCTTGAAATTCTCAAAGACAAGGTTCTTATTGTTTAGGAAAAAGACCCATGTGAAGTGAGAGAAATCATCAATGAAAGTTAAAATTTACTTTTTACCTATCAGTGAAGCTGGATTGATGTAGCATACATCACTATGAACTAGTTCCAGTAGGTTTTATGCTTTCCATGGTTTTTAATATTTGAATAACTCTTGATGATATTTCCCAAGAACACAACCCTTATAGACTCCTTTTGAATGAAATACTTTTGATAGACCAACATCCATATTCTAAGTTGTGAGTGCTTGCATAGTTTAGAAATTCAAGTGTCTAAATTGCTCATGAAAAACTTGACTTTTCGCATTGGTGTGAGAAACAAGTGCAGTCGGTTCGGATTTAGGACGAGTCATGTCATAGAACATGTACAAATTGTTTGTCAGTCGAGAATCCCATCGTAGATAATCGAATTATCTTTCTTCAAATAATCAACATGGAACTGATCTGGCCATAATTCCATAGTATTACCTATGTGAGTTATATGAGAAATATAAAACATATTTGCATTGAGAGTTTACACATGATATATGTCAACAATATTCCAATGTCAGCTAGAAACATCACCCTAACCATCAAAATCCAGAGAAAAATCATTAGCAACATATATTTTCCTATCCTTAGCTTCATCCAACCATGTGAATAAGGATGCATCCTTATCCATGTGATGAGTGCACCTACAGTCGACCACCCATTTGTTCTACATAGAATGAGACAACAAGGCCTAGGAATTTCTTACTTGGAAGGTGCAATTATCATTAGATTGGCATACAACTCACACGTCTCCTTCAAGGAATTTAACCTTCTCTTCTAATTCATCTTGCTTCTTATAGAGGAATTACTCCACATGGCCATTCTTTCCACAATAAGTACATGTATTCTTCTTTAGAATTTTTTGTGGTGCATATACCTATCTCTGAGGTTTTTGGTCATGGTATGTAGGTTTATATGTAAAGGCATCAAACCATACTCTATCCCTGGGATCCATCTTTCAGTTTCCTTTAAACAATTGGGTTTGGTGTTTACCACTAATATTTCCTTCTTCAATAAATCTATGTTGAGTAGTAATCAAAATACCACATAAAGCTTCAAAGGTGTAGTCCTTACCATAATCCTTTTGTTCTTTCAAGTTGATGCAGAAATTCGACACGAAAACATCAAATCATGTTCTCAATTTAATCAGGACTAGCTCATTGAGTTATCCATCCTTCTTCTAATAATTCTGATAATTCTTTCCTCATCCTTGTTGCCATCAACAATGAAATTCACCTGGTCAACTGTTGGATATGGAATTTCAGCCTTGATATATTGCCATAGTCCTTTTCTCTTCAATAGGGTTTCGATATTTGGTTCCCATACTGCATAATATGATCTATTCAAAACAACATGATTGATATTTGAATCCATCCTCGATATCTAGATAGAAATCAGTTTGTTTCAATAAGCTCCAACTAGAAAACCATCGGCCTAGAGTCAATCACACAACAAATTCATCTCAACAAGGTTTGTAGATAACATGATGAGGTTTTAAACCATTGGATATAATACCATGTTGGGGAATGGGGTGGAAGACAACATGAAATAGAGAACACAGTACTGTAGATAATTGAAGAGGAACAAAATAATTTGAAGATAAAGGGTGGTGTCTAAAGACAACATTACAATACTTAAGCAAGGTGCACTGTGATTAGGACATCACAATGAATATTGGATATTTACCACTTGATATCCATGATGAAAATTACCAAAGGGGTTTTCCTTTTATATCCTCAAGATCTAACTTATTTCCATAGAATCTGAAATATCTTGTCCATGTATAACTGTCGGTTGTTAGAGTTGAATCTGTGAAATATGCTCTATCGAGTTAGATCGACGAGAATGCTCGACTCGAATGCCTATGCATCCAACTTATAGTTTATTTTTAGGTTGGTCGATCCAACACTTGTCTATGTTTGACTACTGTTTCACTGTTTGAATGACAGGAATTCCAACTACTTGACCTACTGGTGTAGTGTGTTGGTCGATCACCTAACCAACTGAATCAAGATGTAGGTTGACTTATCGATCAAATGAACCTAGGATATTTTTTATGAATCATTAATTCTTTATGTTCCAACATCTATTTCAAATCATTATTAATGCTTAAAACCTTACTCTACCACCTAGGTATATTCCTATCTAGTGATTTTCTTACTACAAATTATATTAGCAACTCAAAAAACAAAAATACATTGTTGGAATACTCAACTCAAATAATTCTATCAAAATAAAAATTGGAAACCAAATCATGCACACATAAACATCAATATTTTAGGTTATATACCCCTGGAAAAACCTCAGAGGAAAACCAACTCTAAGATGATTTTATTATGATAAAATAGTGGCTCCCGTAACATGAATAATGGCCCACTAAGAGAAATACAATTGCATACAAACATAGTAAAGTGTTATCTATTGTACAACTCAGATCCAACATGATTGTTGAGGTGTACACACATTTAATTAAGTAAAATTGTGTGTATGCACATGCCTCCATGGATGCCCACATACATGTCCTCAAGGACTGTAAAAAAAACTTTGTATGGATCAACCCTTTATTGTCACTTCTCTCTGTTGAAACCCACTTGTAGTTACCTCTATTATTTCTTCTCCTTGACCTAACATCTAGATGGAAGTCCTTTTCCACCTATCAAATATCTTCTTGAATCACAATCCTTCGTAATCTGACCATGTCTCACACACAAGTGTCAAGTCTATCTAGTTTCTTACTCCTTCACCCTAGCCTTTCTTTTATAATCTTGAGTTATGACCTAACCCTAATATCCAAAGTGATTGATGGTTGATATTACTTCTCACCTCAATTGAGATCAATGGATAATATTAAATGCTAACTTTAATCATTTCCTTAAATAACTCAATTAATTTAATTAATTAATAAAATCACTTTACTGTAATAATTACTTTGATTAAAGTAAATTCAAGGATAGAAGGATTTGGATTATTTCCACACATGTAGACACGTATAACTATGCATTAATACTTCTCTGATGCTACCATGCATCAACACTCCCTATTAGCGAGGAAGGTATTCTACACCACTCCAAGTTTGTCTCTGAAAAACACAAACCACCCTTTCTCAAATATTTTGGTCATAATATATGCAACCTACTTATGTGTGGAAATATATTTAAGCTTCACTACAACCTTCTAGATCATATCCTTGATGAAGTGATATTTGATCTCAATATAATTGGACCTTTTGTGTATTACTAGATTCTCCAATATTTTGATACAACTACGAATATTGCAATATATTACCGTAGGCTCCAACTCTTGATCAAATAATCTTATAAGAAATTTTTGAAGCCAAATGGATTCACAACTAGACATACTCGCTTCCATATACTTTGCCTCTACTAAACTAAGTGCTATCGAAATCTACTTCTTGTTGATCCCAGGTTGAAGTGGCACCCTGAGGTGCTCTTTCTATCTATTTCACTCCCTTCCTAATATGAGTCTATACATACCTGCAAATCAATTCCATCTCCTCCAATATACCTCAGTCCATACTCCATTGTATCTCTCAGGTACTCGACAACATTCTTCGTTGTTATAGAATCAACCTACCTCCGTTCCACCATGAATTGAATCAAGTTGTTCACAACAAAACATATATATGGCACGATGTTCACCAAATATATCAAGGACCCTATCAACTTCTTGTATATCTTTGGATTCACCAACTCTAAATATGAAGTCACCACCTTGTTTATATTGGTAACCATACATGTATCCATCGGTCTACAATCCTCCATTATAAATTTCCTTATTATATCGACTACCTACTTCCCTTGTCCAATGAATATCTCTCTCTATACCTTCCATACATATAACCCCAAAAATAATGCATCAATCCAATGTTCTTCATCTCGTACTCAATAGCCAAATCTACTTTCACCTTTCAATAAGATCCTATGTATCTATTATAAATAAATCATCTATGTATAGAACCGAGATGAGTGGATCCACCCAAACAAGTATAAATTACAAGTTAGGATCTACCCCAACAAGTGGGAAGTATAAGTTAAGATATACATCACTCCTGGTAAATTCCATTCTCTACAAGTATATTTCAATCCTAGAGTACCATGCCCCGGGTGCCTGTTTGAGTCAATACAAGGCTTCCTTAAGCCTACAAACATGACACTCCCTTCCATGTACCTCAAATCCCTAATTTTTCTCTATGTATACTTCCGCCTAAATGATCTTGTTGAGGAAAGTGATTTTCACATCCATCTGATGTATCATCCACCTCATAACTAAAGAAATATAAATAAAAGCTCAAATAGAATCATACATGGAAATTGGAGAAAATTACTCCTCATATTCCACTCCCTCTTTCTGGGAGAACCCTCTCACCAAAAAATTTCTTTGAACTTCTCTATGCTACCATCCCCTGATTGCTTTATCTTGTGGATGTTAGAATATAGAAGATGGTGTGCCTGTTTTACCATTGATGATACCTTCATCACCCAACCATAGGTTGAAGCCTCCCTCCGAGCACCTTAACCTTGACTGAGAATTCCTCTGGAAGAAAACCCTAGGCTACATAGCCAAACAAAGAGTAGCACATCAATCTCCAAGGATAGCGCATCACAAAAAGCTGATCATATGTTCCAAACCCTAGCCAAAAGATATCCAAGACAATACTGAAACTAGATGCTATTGCAACTACACCTGCAAGCCTCCTCAAAAACCTGTGCACCAGACTGCAACTGTAGTGTGCACCAACTGGGAAACTGCAATTCTGAGATGTTGCAAATGAGAACTGGCACCTTGTATCTATAGTAATCCTGCCAATTTTTTGGGGGCCGACTTCTCCTTCTGGGTATGTGTCTGTTCAATATATTATTATTATTTCTGGCTGACTTCTTCTCTTGGAGGCTAATAGCCTAATATAAACTATCTTCTTGAGCCAACAAGGCTTCTAGGGTTATTAGCCAACTCATTATGGTTTCTCTTACTTCCCAGAGTCTTATATTCTCGTCAGGTTCACAGGTGGGGGTAAATACCTCCCACAACTACCATAATATTAACACTCCCTCCTAGCTAGAGAGGTATTTACAGGTAATGGACTTGAGCACAAAATATAAAATTTACCTGGTAGCATCAATATAGTCATCTAGACTATTTCATGACTAGATCATGAGCATCACCATCATCATCAACTGCATCAT
>JZKD02S2014827.1:284443-315168 GCA_000966675.3 Picea glauca
CTGTTCATCATTCATCTGAATGATCATTGTCTCCAATAAACTGTTGATAGTCTTCAAGGCAATTAGAACAAGGATAGAACACACCTGTGTCTATTCATAGTAGTACATAACTACAGTCCAGTGGTTAACTACCACATCAAGTAACACACAAGTACTTGATCAGAAACATAAGGTTGTGAATGGTGAAACATATTCACCACAACAGTCCTCATCTACTGTCATATAGTCCTCATAAAAAACATCTGAGATCATCCTGCATAGAAACAATGTTATGATAAAAAATGTATCATCTGGGCCAATCTTTCACTCACATCTATGAGATCTAAAAGAATGTCTACCACCACAGTAGTCTTCATCTTCATAGAAACAATGTTATGATAAAAACTGAATCATTTGGGTCAATCTTTCACTCATGTCTGTGAGATCTAAGAGAATGTTTGCCCTCAATATAGAATATCAACAATATGCTATCTGCCATATTCTTCTCAACCAAGGATGAAGGATTATTTCTGATTTCTGAGCCTGGACCATTTTTCACCCTGGGCCATTCCTCTGACACTAAACAAAGTGTAACCCGGAAAGAATGAGTCTTCCCTCGAGAAATGTTTGGACCATTTATTACCCTGGGCCATTCCTCCAACACTAAATAAAGTGTAACCTAGAGGGAATGAGTTTGTCCTAAAGAATGATTGTCCTGGACTATTCCCCTCCCTGGGCCATTCTTCCGACACTAAACAAAGTGTAACCTAGAGAGAATGAGTCTTCCCTCGAGGAATAACTGTCCTTGATTGCTGAGCCTGGACTACTCCCCACCCTGGGCCATTCCTCTAACACTAAACAAAGTGTAACCTGGAGAGAATGAGTCTTCCCTTGAGGAAAAACTGTCCAGACCATTCCCCACCCTGGGCCATTCCTCCAACACTAAACAAAGTGTAACTTGGAGAGAATGAGTCTTCCCTTGAGAAATTTCTGTCCTACATCAACCTCCAAAATGAACAAGTCTTTGAAACTACTCACAACTATGAACCTCGAAAGAATGACTGCCCAATGAGGCAGACCATTCTACTTGACCACTGCTCAGAGTGACTGCCAAGAAGAATGACTATCCTAGACCACTCCCCATAATGGGAAATCATTGTCTATGATACATCAACAATCAATCTGCCACCCATGTTAACTACAATGGGAAGCCATTGTCCTTTAGAAATATCAATCCACTTTCTGAATAGGAAAACATCTGTCCAATCTGGACTACTTTTCAATTACAAAGATAAATGATATTTTCAATGCTCCCTCCTAACTAAAGAGTTATTTCAATCACAAAAATAAATGTTTGCATACCTTCTTCTAGTTTGGAGAGTCTTCCCTTCCAGCTAAGAGAGTCATTTCCATGATCTCTAGCTTGAGTATGCAAGTTATTTCATCTTGAATAGAGGATTTACCAAAATGTATGCGTATTTGCTCATCTGTGGAGATATGTATTGGAGAATCACTTTCTCCTTTCTGGACTTCATCATGGATAATGTAATGCTTGTACTGTAGTCTAGAACACTGTGAAGGCTTCATGTAGATCTAAACAATAGAGTATATCATAGTTGGAGAACTGGAACATATCCATGTGGTACTTCTTCTTTCATCATGAGATCTGGTCTTCTGAGTAGTCATCTTGATGTCATAGGAAATCTTCACCATGCTTCTACTGTGCACTGGAGGTTCTCTACCATGTTGTCTTCTGCATACAGGATTCTCTTTCTGGTATGGCTCAAATTCTTGAGATTTCTCTTGATATGCTCTTTATTCAATTTCTCTAGAGAACATTATTTGCATTCGTTTGATGTAGAATTTTGAATCATGGATATTGTGGATGATATAATAACTTATATAGAGATAAGTCTAGTGTACTTGGAACAATCAATCATCATAGTCTTCTCCCTCCATCTGGGAGAACCTATGGTTTTGGATCTCTCAATGCTTTTATTTATAAGTCTTTCGTACATTGTTCTTCATTATGACTTTCGGTTCTTCTGCTTGATTGCTTTTAGTGAGTTCATATTAGGTTGGTAATCTTGTGATTCTTGATAGAATGACTAATTTTTCTAGTTCTTCTTTCTTCCTTGGAATCCTTATGTTCCTCTTCATGTTTTTCTTTAGCTCTTGGGTCCATGGATTTTCTTATAGATTCCATGCCCTAGAGATTCCACTTCTATCTTTCATCATAGGATCATGGATCTGGATGGACAACCAGGAATACTTTAAGGATTTTCTTTGAGGAGGTCTTCTTCTGTAGTTGAGCTGAACACGTACTGTCTGTCATGACTGCTACCATGGATATATACATTTCACGATCTTCAATGGATCATAGGATTAGCTCCCTCCTAATCCTTGCTTCATGTAAGAGTGCATATAATCTTCTCCCTGCGTCTGACTGAGTCCATGCTTCCGTCTCCATCTTTATTGTCTTCTACAATATATAATAGAGTCCACACTTCGATCTGCAACCTTATTGTCTTCTGTAATATATAATTGGTTCTCTTGTCTTAACAAAGTCCATGCTTCCATCTTAGTTGTCATCATAATTCTTTCTTCAATTTCTCTTGATGTCTGACTTCTAAGTCTCTTCAGGATTGATTCTGATTTTGGCTTATCTTGTAATAGCTTTCACATGATATATTTCATTCTTTCACGTGTAATATCTAGTGATATTTATTCTTATCTTATTGTTCTTCCATACGTATAGTTCTTCTTGGAACACATTATCTTCCAAGAGATAGATATACAAGATATGTACAAAGACTATGGAAATAAGAAGAGTGTTGTTACCTTTTAGTAGAAGAAATCTCTTCCATCCTTCTTAGTCTTCTTTGCATGTTCCTTTTCTTCAGCAATCGATGCTTTGTATTTCTCCTTCCTTTGCTTTAGCTCAGGACATCGATTACTGTAGTGACCGTACTTTTGACAGTTGAAGAACTGTATTTCTGAAATGCCTTTTCTTTGTTTTGGCTTCCTTCTTGAATTGAACTTTCTTTTGTCCCTGAAGTTCTTGAATCTTGCTGTGAAGTCTTGATCATAATATTTCTTTTGAGGTTTCTCTTTTGCATTGATCCTTGATTCTTCTTGAGCACAACAAGTCCAAAGTTCTTCAAATGTTGGGTACTCCTTCCTTGTGTTCATGCTTGCAGAAAATGCATCCCATGTCTTGGGAAGACCATCGAGTACTATGTTCACCAATTCCTTTTCTGAAGTGATCTCTTCAATAGCTTGTAGTTGATCTCTTAGTTTGGATATCCTTACAAAGTATGATGTTATGTTGTCGTCATCATTCATCTTCATGTCGCGGAGCTCATTCTTCAGACTCATAACTTGTCCAATGTTTCTGACTGAGAAGATATTTTTTAGGGCATCATACATCTTCTTCGATGAGTCAATATGGTAGATGTAGGGTTTCAAGAGGTATTTTATGGAATCCACTATGATACTCATGGAATTGATGTCAACATCTTTGAATTTCTCCATAGCTGCAACGTTCTATGGTTCCTTCTCTTCTCCTTGTTTAAACTTTGGCTTCACGATCTTTTCTTTCACAATATAAAACACTTTCTTCTTGTCATAGAGGCTCCATCTAGCTTTTTCTCATAATTCATCGAGTTCGTCATGTCTTTCTTGACTTGGTCAAACCCTAGATTTGACCAGAAATCCCAACTTCACGTCTTGGCCTTCTGAGAGTATCAGGAGATGTGCTGGGCTAGGGCACACTGATCTATCCAGTGATTAGTTCAATGCCATCACTTAAGGTGCCTCGACAAGAGGTTTAGGGTTTTTTCAACTGCTTCTGTTGGTAACCCTATCTGCAGTGCTTTTGGAAGCTGTTCTTGCTAGTAACCCTAGTGACAGTTCCTTAATGAGCTCAATGTCTAGCAGTTATGTTTCCTTCCAACTTTTTAGGCTGACTAAGGGGTGTGGGCCCATAACCTATTAGAATATAGAAGATGATGTGCTCGTTTTATCATTGACGATACCTTCGTCACCCAAGCATAGGTCGAAGCCTCCCTATGAGCACATTAACCTTGACTGAGAATTCCTCCAGAAGCAAACCCTAGGCTAGATCGCCAAAAAAAGAGTAGCAGATCAATCTCCAAGGATAACGCATCACAAAAAGTTGATTAGATGTTCCAAACCCTAGCCAAGAGATATCTAAGCCAATACTGAAACTAGATGCTACTGCAACTACACCTGCAACCCTCCTCAAAAACCTACGCACTAGACTACAACTGTAGTGCGCACCAACTGGGAAACTACAATTCTGAGATGCTGCAAATGAGAATTGGTGCCTTGTATTTATAGTAATCCTGTCAATTTTGTTGGGGCTGACTTCTCCTTCTGGGTATGTGTCTGTTCAGTATATTATTATTATTTATGGCCGAATTCTTCTCTTAGAGGCTAATAGACTAATATAAATTATCTTCTTGAGCCAACAAGACTTCTAGGGTTATTAGCTAACTCATTAGGGTTTCTCTTGCTTCCCAGAGTCTTCTATTCTCATCAGGTTCACAGGTGGGGGTAAATACCTCCTGCAGCTACCATAATATTAACAGTAGATCTACCTGGAACTCACAAATGCCTTCCCCTTGAGTCTTGGTATTATGTCCCAAACATTATTCATCATAATAGAGGTGTACTCCTCTACCATGACATCTTGCCATACTTGTTGATTTTCTACTTTCTCAAAAATTGAAGGCTTAGCATCAATGATGCTACTCATAAGAACAATATAGTTAAAAAACTTCCTTGGAGATGTATGTTCTCTAACCACACTCCTAGAAGCCTCACCAACATCCCTCAATGTTTGTAATAGACACATGGGTATCCTGAAAGGACTATAAAGGGATAAATCCTCCTCCCCACCTAAACTATTAATTGTTTATTGTTGCTCATCCTTCAAAGCCTATTTCTCTGCATCATATGTCATTGTCAATAACTCATGAGGTCTCCTAGATTCCAAGTTCTCCTCAAAATGAACATATCTACTCACAATCATCTTTCTTTATGTTTGAATGAATATCATGTAAACTTTTGAGGTCTTTTTGTACCCCACAAATATACCCTTCTATCATGAAGGACCCAGTTTCATCCTCTTCTCCACAGTAACATGCATGTAGATTGGACAATGAAATATGCTCAAATATTCTATCTATGGATTCACTCCTGAAAATGCCTCCTCCGGAGTCTTGTTCCCCCAATAACCTATGAGGATTGTTGTTCTTCACATACACTATCGTGTTACACACCTCTTCCAAAAGAATCATAGGAAACTCTTCCTCATATATCATAGCCCTGATATAACAAATGATGAAATTATTCTTTCTCTGTACAAACACATTTTTTTTTAGGGTTGTATGAGACTATCACGTCCCTCTTGATCACTTCCTCCTTGTAGAAATACTTGACGTCATTGGAGGTGTACTCTTCCCCATTATTCAACCTCAAGACCTCGATATTCTTTCTTATCTGGCTCTCCACCTAAGCCATAAACCCCTGAAACTGACTGAAGACCTCATCCTTGGTATTCATAAAGAATACCTAGGTTTTCCTAGAAAATTAATCAATAAAAGTCACATAGTATGACAATTCCTGTATTGATTATACTAACATTGACCCACCCACATATGAATGGATAATATCCAAGGTTCCTTTATACCTACTCTTGTTGCTTGGAAAATTATCCCTAGAATTCTTTCCAAGTAAGAACCCTCTACACACTTCCTATTGCTCAATACTGAACTCTGGAAGACCTGTAACAATCCCTCTTGCAATCAGTAATTCCCTATAGTGTATATGTCTTGGCCTACCATGACACAAGTCACATAGACTATCACTGGCATTTACCAAATCCTAAACATCCTTGCACTAAAACATGTATAAAGTGCCCTCTCTAACCCCAATAATTGCTAATGTGTCTAGGATAGCTTTCCCTTGATGTATGAGTAGTTTCCCTCTCTTAAAAGTAATGGAAAATCCCTTTTATTCCATCGCTAAGACTGAGGGAAAATTCTTCTTCAAACCTGGTATGTAAAGAACATCGTGGGAATATAAAAAACCTCTAGAATCAAGCTTGAACATAATTGTTCCCTCTTCCTTCATTGCATACTTAGCAACATCACCAAGCTCCACGTGAGAATATGAGTCCCTCTTCACTAGACTATTAAATCACTTCCATACCTCTATCATATTAAAATATGCACCAATTTCCAAGAACTGTGCACTCCTCATAGATGTACTACTAGAAATGTGAGAAACCAATGAGAAATCCTTCTCAAACTTTGTTGTAAACTCATCTAGTTGTGTATTTTTTGATGTTTTTTTTTGCATCTCTCAATTACCCTTCTTCCTCTCTAGAAACTAATATCCATAATGTCCATTATGATGACATGATAAGCACTTGATTTTACTCAATTCCTTATTCTTCCTTGGTTGTGATGGTCCTCCATAATTGTTACCCTTCTTGTTCAAACTCTTTCTTTTCCCCTTCCTTATATTACTGATAAGAGCCATGTTCTCACCAATACTTCACTTCCTGTTTCTCTTTGACTCCTCCCGAGTCTCTTCCTATATGGAATAACCCCAAAGTCTCTCCCAATATGGGAGATGTTCTTGAGTGAAAACTTCCTTGACAAATGGTTCCCAAGATTTGGGAATACCATTCAATGCCACATTCACGATCTCTGCATCCTCTATTTTCTCCCCTATGGCTGCAAACTGATCACACACCTATGTGATCCTCATGAAATAAATGGTAAGATTGTCATATCTAGACATCTACACCAATATGAGTTTATTTCTTAATACCTTCTTCCTATTCATGTTATTTCTTTGGAATAAACCTACCAAGCAATTAAATATGTCTTTGGACATATTCTTATTGGATAAGTGAGGAATTAGATAATGCTTCACTAAATCCAATAATATTCCCTTGGATTTGATATGCTTCTTCTGGTGAGCTACAAAATCTATAGGATCTTTCAATGGAACAACTACTTTATTCACTAACTCCCAAAGGTCATACTCCTTTAATGAAAAAGTCATGCTTTCTTTCCAAGATAGGAAGTTTGATGCTCCATCCAATCTATATTCAACTCTCAACAATGTTGTTTCCATCCCTTGGATAGGTAAACTTCCCTAGAAATAGCATGCTATTGAAACTTCCCCTCTACTAATCTGTACGGATTTGTACACGCTTTTCACCATTGAACCCTGCATATGTGTGTGACTCGCCTCACTAAAACCTACATATGTATGCACCTTTGTTTACTGTTACCCACGTATACATGACTGTCTCCAAAGACACCCATGTATGTACACACTTGTTCCTTCTACAACCTGCATAGAACTACGTAAAATTGCAAAACCTTAGTTCTGCCTCGGTATGACTATTTCCATGAAATACGTCCTTCAATTTATGCCTGGTAGTCATGGATGTACTAAGATCTCCTATAGATCCAATATATTTTCTATAAACCACTATGGATCTTAGATTCATGTTCCTCTTAGAGAATGTGCTCTGATATCATGTTTGAAACCTTACTTCGACACCTACATATCTTTTTATCTAGTGATTTCCTTATTGCAAATCAGATTAGCAACTCAAAAAAAAAAAATACACTATCCAAATATTCAATTCAAATAAATCTGGCTGGAGAAAAATAGGAAAAAAAATCATGCACACAAAAAAACCAATATTTTTGGGTATATAGGCTTGGAAAATCCATGGAGGGAAAACCAGTTCTTTGATTATTTTATTATGATAAAATCAGGGCTCCCGTAATAGGGATAATGACCCACTGAGATAAAAACAACTGTAGACAAACCTGTCAAAGTATGATCTATTGTATGATCTATATCTAGAAATATTTTCGAGGAGTGTGCACCTTTCCTTAAGTAAACTTGTGTATATGTTCCTGTCTCCACTAAAACCTGTGTACACAACCTCAAGGACCATACAAAAAACATCATATGAATCAACCCTTTCTTATGTATATTATTTTATAAAACCCATGTGTGGATGCCTTTATTCTTTCTTCTCCTTGACCTAATATCTATATGGAAGTCCTTCTCCACCTGTCTAATATCTCCTTGAATCACAGTCCTTTGTGATACAACCATGTCTCAAACACAAGTGTCAAGTTTGTCAAGTGTCTTCCTCCTTCACCCTATCTTTGCTTTCATAATATTTAGTTATGACCTAACCCTAATCTGTTAAGTGATTGATTGTTGAGATTACTTCTCACCTCACTTGAGATCAATGAATAATATTAAATTCTAACTTTTAGCATTTCCTTAAATAAATCAATTAATTCAATTAATTAATAAAATAACTTTACTTTAATAATTCCTCTAACTAAAGTAAAGTCAAGGATAGAAGGATTTGAAATATTTCCACACGTTTGGATGCATGGACCTGTGCAAAAATAGTTATTCGATGCCACCATGCATCAACACATAAATCTATGCAAAAAACTGTGTCCAAGCAACATACACTTGGCATGCATTTTTATGCCTTTGACAAAAATTTTAGTGTTTAGGTTCTAGATAGAGAACACCAAATTGAAGTTTGGCCAACTCATCAGTAATGCCAAGCAATGAAAAATAATTATCAATTTGGATGACCAAACCATGGGATCCAAGCCATCAATTTTATTGACCTCAACTCTGAGAAGATGGGGGGTTAGGATGAAAGGATATGGAATGAAATGCCATAGTATGGGAGGATTCAACACCATATAAGTGTGACAATTGGTCAGAGAATGGAGGGAAAGGGAATCAATTCAACAATTGGTTCAGAGTGGATTTGATGGAAGAAAATTATCCAGTGAATTTTTTTATCGATGGAGTCAAATTCATTCCTGACTTGGTCCTAGAATATTTCAAATTTGGAATTGATGGAAGCAATGTAATAAGTCATTTTTTGGATATTCTCTTTGTTCTGTTTGGTTTTGGCCAATAGGTTTTGGTTGCGAGTGGTGGCCATTTCAAAAGTATCGGTTTTTGGGAAGGGGAGTGGGTCCGCTAAAAAAGGATCATAAGTGATATATACCATTGTGATCAAGGCAACAAGAGGAAGCCAATGGGACAGGTGGAAAATAAGGGTGCCAGGAAAGGGGGTGTTTCCAATGGAAAAAAAAGTCATAAAAATGATAGGTACCATCATGATCAGGGAGAAGAGAGGAATCCAATGGAATAGGTACCGAATAAGGGTGACATCGATACCGTTATACTCATTTTTTTTAACTCCTATGGATTTATACTCTTTCCTGAATAATATCGCAATGATGGAATTCCCAAATTGTTAATAGTAAAAATTGTGTAGGAATTGCACAACGAGAATGCAAGAGGTAGGGTTGCATGAGAAGATATCATTTCTATTCCTTTTCTATTATTTCCAAGGGTTAGGGTTTTTAGGTTTCTTGTAGGAAAGGTTATTCCTTGTGCTATAGCTCTTTGATATACATGTGGGGTCAAGTAGTAGTACTCGGCCCAATATCTCGGAGAAAAAACTAAGGAGGCTCAACTGTACCCTTAGTCCTACTACCCAATTACCCAGTTACTAGAGAGTATATTCCCGACTAGTTTTCTCACTATCACTATAGTAGTTAGGTGGTCTATCAACTGATCCATAGCTATTATCACAAGACCTAGGGGAATTCTTATATACCTAATGGTATGTGGGAGTGAACGTAATGAACATATTATATCTTATGTTGTACTACTCAAAGGGGTAACAACATGGGTTACATAGGTTTTGAACAAGGTGAAAAGTTTGTTTTAAGTAAACTCATGAAACCGTATGTATTTCCTGCATGTGGTCTTCCCTAGCTTCACTTTTACTCATTGAATTAAATATATCTATGCTTTAAATATGCCATAAGTACATGTATCTACCATGGAAAAAAATTACCACACTTTCTATAGAGAAGAGTGCTATGATACCACTTGTAAGTTACTAGACATATTATAATAATAAGAAACATAAATAATGCAACAAATACCAGTGGAACAACAAAGTATAGAGAATAAAAACACCTCCAATGATACCTTTATTTATAGAAAGCCAATTTTACTTGCCTCTTCAAGGGGGAAACCTCCACTAGAGAAGATCTCTATTACAATGGTTCTCAAGAAAAAACTTTCCCACACATTGTACTTCTATTTATACTAATTATATATTCTAAAGAAACTTATAGAGGAATATATTTCTAGAAGAAAGAGCTTATATTAAGTATTCTTACGTTACACTTGTTCATATTATTCTATCTGTTAGCGTCGAAAGTCACTCCTGGATTGTGGCAAGAGAAGAGCCTAATGCCTATCAGTTTATGACACGAATAATTTAATGGGGTGATCAGATGGATAGAGGTCTAGGAAGATATCGCCCTAACTCAAAAAATCGAGCCTGGTATGTAACAACAAAAGAGGTCTTGATCTAACTTCAATCAATGAGTTGATTGTAAAATGAGTAGATGGAAGACTTTGTAAGAGGAGGGAGAAAGACTACCTTGGGCATTAGGCCCTTCGACAACTTGAAGAGGAAAAACTCAGAACACAAAATCCTCTTGGTTTAGAGTTTTGGGGAACTGAAAGGTGACTTGACTGGATCTTCCAATTCCAAGTCATTCATCTGCTCATTTTACAATCAACTCACTAAATGAAGTTAGATCAGACCTCTTCTGTTGTTACATACTTGGCCCGATTTTCTGAGTTAGGGCGATATCTTCCTGGGCCTCTATCCATTCGACCACGCCATTAAATTATTCGTGACATAAACTGATGGGCATTGGGCTCTGCTCCTACTGCAATCCAGGAGTGACTTCTGACACTAACCTTTCTAGCGTCGTTTTTGGGGACGAAGTTGAAAATTTTCCTTGAGATTGAATGACATCAAGTCTCTGATTTTGAAGGTGCATCGGGCATCAGAGCCTTTGAAGATTTCTACTATACACCTGGCAACTCCATTGTGGTGAACCTACCATTTTAATTGTGTCTTTTAGAGGTAGACACATGCGGTCCAATCCATAACTGCCTCTAGCTATGCCTGAAGCTAAGCCTCAGGCGAATTTCAAAAGAGGAAAGGCCCCCCAAGGAGAAACTTCCACGCTGAACCAGGTAATTTGTCGTCTCCTTTTGTAGATACTCCTTTTTCTTCTCCTTAGCTTCACAACAAACCATTTTTTGAAGCCTCCCATTTCCTGAATTTCAGAAATGTTCTTGCCGAGTTGTCTCCTCTTGGTGTTGGACTAGAAGTAGAAACCATTGTCACTTCCCTCACCCTTTTAGGCCTATTTTCGGTATCCCCTGTTCAAGTTCCTTCCCCTCCGAGTTCTCCTCCACCTAATATCCCTATGGCAGGAGAAAATCCCCTAATGACTAGAATGGAGGCTATTATAGCCACCAGCTACGCTCCCCTTCTACAACCTCAACCTCTCAACACCCTTCCAGTAGATGGCTACCTCAAACAACTGCCCAAGTTTACAGGAGAGGGAGACATAACTATAGAAGAACACCTTGAAGCCTTTTACAGTTTTACAGACGACCATGTCATCATGCATGTAGATGTGTGGATGAGGATTTTTGTCGATAGCCTAGAGGGTGAGGCTATAAAATGGTTTAGGGCCTTTCCTCTTGGATATATTAATGGGATTGAGGCTTTGGATAATGCCTTTTTGAGATAGTGGGAGACAAAAAGGACTTCATGTATTACATGACAGAGTTTGGATCTTTGAAGAGAAAGGAAGGAGAATTTGTTCCTGAATTCTCCAAAAGATTTAACAAAATGTACAATAAAATCCCTATTGACATTAAGCCCTCAGAAGCCTCTACGAAGATCACTTATGCTAGCGCTTTTGATCCTAATTTCTTCCTTTTGTTGAGGGAAGGGAGAGCCACCACTCTGGCGCACATACAAGACGCGGCCGTAGAAGTAGAGTCTAATATATTGGTTGTTAACCGACTCAAGAGCAAGGCTGACAGAGACATACCCAGGAGGAGAGATGAAGCCTCCTCATCCTATTCCTCTCCCCTTCCTCCTCAAATGGATGAGGTAACTAAAGTGATGAAATCTCTTTCGTCTAGGATGGAAAGGTGGGAGTTAGAGGGGAAGCCCATGTACAAAAATCCCTAGAATACTGATAATAGAGGTTGCAGGAGGCCTAGTAACAATGTGCCACAAGCCTCCCCAAGGGAACAAAGGAGAAGAGACAGAGATGATCAAAGGTGTTATATCCTAAAAATAAAATTGAAAATTTGAGGCATTTCTGTTCATTCAGGCTTAAAATTGTCATTTTTCTTGGTCATTCACCATTGTTCATATCTTCAATTTCCTCATTAGGTATTCACTAATCATGATTGACCCATACTCTTCTGACTCTGTTTATAACCTGCATTCCAAAATTTTGTCAGTATTTCCTAAAAACCCTAACCTCTAATTCTTTTCATATTTTAGCAATATTCTCTAATATTATGATGTGTGCTCAAAGTGATCTAATCCTAAGTCACAAAGGTTTTATTTTTAAAGACAAAAACTTAGCTCATGTTCACAAGTCATACATGAATCAAGTCATGGGATTAATTTTTTCCATGGGTTGTCCATATGCCAAGTCATGAGTCAAAATCTTATGACCTATTCTTAGGTTATTATGCTAGCTTCCAGCCATACTAAATTCCAAGTCTAGTCTATCAACTGAATCGTAAACTAATCCATGCCCTGCAGTCTTACAACAAGTATGTCAATAATCAACACTAGAAACATCATGCAAAACATAAAAATCCCAGTTGGAAACATCATACATCCTCATGCAAAGTCTACATGTCAAGACAACCATCCAGATGAAAGTGCTGAGTTTGGTTTTTTAGATTGCAAGGTATTCTATGGATGCTAGATTGTTTCAGTCGCCATGGGCAGGGGTTAAGATATATTGTGTCAAAACCCAAGCCTGATTTATTTCCACTTGTTTCATCAAATAATTTAGGTGAAACATTAACGAATATAAAGGCTATAATACCTAAATGCCCAATGCATGCCCATTCATAGAAAACACAGACACAGAGTGAATGCCAAGTGCCACATGGATGCACAATTGTCAATTGGTGAGTATAGCTACGTCTCTCGATTCTTTGATAGTTGAGGGCATCAGATCGAGGACATTTAGTCATAAGGAAAGACTACGAGCTGCATCGAGCTTCATATTGCATTCAATAAACTAATACAATTGCCAAGTGCCAGATTGCAGGTGACCTATTGGTGACAGATTGTTTTCAGATGTCATGCACATAGGTTAAGAACGCAGAGCTCAAAGCTTTCATTTTCTTCTGTTGTCGTTGTTCCTGGTGTCTATTACACTCAAGATAAGCCACTTGTTTTTGCCTGCCAATACATCCAAGCATTCAAAAAGGCAGTGTTAATTTATGAAAAATACGCCCTGCCTCAGGCTACGGAAATGTTGTTGTTGGCTGGATCATTTGAGCATGTATGAGGCAGAAAAGGAACGGGAAATAGAGCTTCTTACACAACATATTGAGGTTTCCATCCTTGTAAAAGGAAGAGGAACATTCCTGAAGATGATCCATGCAACCCAACTGTCATCACTCATAATGTTGGTGCCAATATTGGAGGTATTGCTGGTATGGGATCAGATCTCTTTGGGTCATATGCCGAATCTTCTTGTGCAAGCTCTGGTTGTTGCATCCATATCATCATTTGAAAACTCTCATGATTTTATTTCCATGTACTACCCCTTGCTCATTGACTCGATGAGTATCATTGTTTTCTTAATCAATGGTTTGTGGGATGGCCTTATTATTGGTTTTGTCACAGAGTACTACACAAGAAATGCTTACAGCCCTATCTGAGGAGTTGTTGATTCATGCAGGACTAGAGCAGCAACTAATGTTATTTTTGGGTTGGATTTGGGATACAAATCTATTATTTTTCCTATATTTTCTATTGCAGTAAGAATTTTTGTCAGTTTAGTTTGTCTACCATGTATGGTATTGCAATAGCTACTTTGGGCATACTTAGTACAATTGCAACTGGATTGGCCATCAATGCATATAGACCTATTAGTTTAATTTTTGGGGAAATGCTTCCTTATTGTTTCTCTGCCATGACAATGAAAAGTGTGGGTAGTGCAGCCTTGAAAATGGTTGAAGAGGGTAGGAGGCAATTCAACACCATTCCAGGTCTGATGAAATATTTGAAAATAAATGGTTGCACAAGAAGAAAGGAATACATCTACTTTCAGGACTCTTGACGTCATAAAAGAAGTAATTTTCTCTCTGCTATTACATGTGGTGAAAGTTGAAACAAAGTGAAAGCTAGAATTAAAAAGACCTAGCATTCTACAGTAAATGGATTTCCATCTTAGAAAGTTGAGAATACATTCATTTTCAGTAGCTCACACGAGCTTTTGTGATTTTATAAGCAACATCTTTCAACTTGAGGGGTGATGCTTAAACACTTGGTATAATAATTATCAGTCAAAGATCCATCCAAATTTTAGATCCTCATTCTTAGTAGCTAATGATAAATGTTCAGGTTGTTCTTTCGGTGGTTTAGGTGAATAGGACGACTGTTCATTAACCACTGAAAACAGGGCTTTCGGTAGATAATTCACTCAACAGCTTTCTAGGTTAACCACCGAAAGCCTGTCACTGCCAGAATGATCAAATTTTTTCACAGATCGAGGTTTTTTTGATCCAAATCATTTGAAAACACTCATGATGGATAGAAGATGAATTATATATTCAATTTCAAGATCCATTTTTGGTACATAAGGATTAGAAAGGGTAGCCAAGTTGATTTTGGCACCTATTTTGGTGGTAACAAATTGGATTTTCTTCCTATCTCAACAAATTCGAATTTGTGTCTCTTGGAAGAGTCATCACCCAGCCTTGGAAGGCTATTCTGCACTGCACCATGACTCTACAAGAGATGAAGACCATGAAATCTAGAATTGACCTCATTTTTGGGTATCATTCCATATCTTTGGCAAACAAAATTTTGACTTTCTAGATTTAGCATATTTGATCCATGTTTTCAGGATCTCAGAACTGCTTTGTAAAGCTATAAAGCTAAGGGTAGAATATGAACCAAAGGTTCGACTTTGGAGACTTTTTTCATATTATGTAAGTCAAAACTTCTCATTTTCATATGAAGTAGTACAAGCTTATTTTGACATAACTTGTTGAGATTTCATCTTCTTGCCTATTTTGTACTTGCACTTGGATATTATATTCATGTTGTTATGCTTGTCTATGCCAGATAACTGTCATCTTATCACTGCATTCATAAGTTAGACTTTGCAAGTATTCATGTGATTATTGTAATTGGCCATTCATATATGCTTTATATGTGATTCTTCTGATATAATAGTTATTTCTTCATTCATCCCTTTATTGGTAAACTCTTTCAACATTTTTGGTTGAAAGCCTTGTCCATCTAAATGTGTTTATGCATGATTTGAGTGAGAAATGATTCAGTCCTCCGACTTGTTCCAAACCCACACTTTTTATTTAAGAAATAGTTACCAAAAGATTAAGTTACGAGGCATCTCTGACTTACAACCTAGGAGAGTTTCCTGGAGCGATAACAAATTGGCGTCGTTGTCGGGGAAAGGAGATCGAAGCTCAACTTCCCTGGGAGACGACATAGATCTGATCTTTGATGATAGACAAAGGTTTGACACTACATTGGTTGTAATATTCTATCTGGCATCTCCATGAAGGATGTATTTAGTGGCGACTCCACGATATTCAAATTTCAAAAGCATTTGCTTCTCTTTTGGCTTGGAGGTTTCCACCTCTTGACTTCTCTTCAGTTCCTGGTTTCCCACATCCATTACCTGATATGTCGGAATGGGGAGATTTTCTGCCTATCTTCAAAGAAAGAAAAGAAGACAATCCTGTAGAACACCTCCTCAAGTCTCATGGGTGCATGGATCTATTAGATCTATCACACGAATATGTTCATATGAAGATGTTCCTGTTTTCATTGTATGGTGATGCAGGTCAGTGGTATTTTTCTTTACCTCCTTCCAACATTTCATCATTGAAGGATTTTCACAAAGCATTCACTAAGCACTGTAAAAGGTATTTTTCAGATGAGTTTGCATTTGATAATTGTTGTGATGAATATGAATTACATTGTAAACTTGAAGATGTAAATCTAAAAAGAGATCCCCCTCATAATATGCCACAGCTCGTAAATGATCTTCAAGATATTGTATTTTCCCATAAACATGAACTACAAATGCATTATAAAGAAACTAAACGCTCTCTTTCCATCCTTAAGTCTGATTGTTATGAATTGGAAGAGACAGTTTCTTTAGCCACACAGAGAGAAGATCATAAATGTATACATGATGTGGTTAATGATAGTTCTGAAGAGTATGTTGCAATAGGGGACATCCATCATTGTAACCAAGATGTTGGCATTCTTCAGAAGGATAATCATAGCATTGATTCTTTTGACATTGTATCAAATGCATCTAATAACTTACTTTGTCATGAAGACGAGATTGCCCCCTTTGAAAAACCAAAAGTTGATTATCAGATTGATACATTAGCGGGCGACAGTCTCAGATATGCAACAGATTCTAGGGGCAGCCCTCCACTTTTAGATTTACAGTTCAAGGGAAATGCTAGTGACTATGAAAAACAAGATTTTCAGAAAACATCAAATCTTCAAGAAATACAACAAGAGGATTATATTTCTCCTTATGTATGTCACATGTCAAGGTCAGATGCGAAGGATGAATATGATAAGGTAAGAAATGATATTTTTTCAAATCTATTTCAAGATCCTATTACTGATGACTCTATGCTTGAATCTTCATCTCTATCATTAGAAATCGTTCTTGATGTTCCCATATTTGATAAGTATGGCGATGAGGAAGAAGACTTTATGTCTTGGGAAGGATTGCTGACTACTAAAATTTCATCTAGTCCCACTTTTTCACAAAGAGATGATCAAAGATGTTTTCATAAAGATCAGATTGCCTCCTTTCAAAACTCTAAATATGTTGAGTAGGTTGATGTATCAGTAGAAGACAGTCTCAAATATACAATAGATAGTAAGGACAACTTTCAGTCTTTTGATTGCAGCACACATGAAGAAGAGGATGATGAGGGAAACTTAGAGTTTCCAGATTTGCAAAGATTGTCTAGTCTTCAACTAGAACATCAGGAAATTTATAGTAGGTATGAAAAGGAAGGTGACGAGCAGAAAGGTTCAGGTCAGAAATTGAGTTCGTATTTTTCTTCAATAGAGATCAAGTAGTTTACATTCAACATTAAGTTTTGTGAAGGAAAAGAAGAGCATCATTACAGTCAGTTGGATCAGCAACTCAAAGAGGTATGTCATTCTAACTTTTATGACCCTATTACGAACATTTTGGAATCTATGAGCAGCATAAATATCAAAACATTTTTGTTAGACGAGGGACAATTTTGTTTCTGTTATCGACTATATTTATGCATGATATGGCTTCCATCATTTTTGGGGGTAAGATCAAGAATAGTTTCAGGAAATCACTTTCTGACACAGCTTCATTGGAAGCATGATTTCACTTGATGAGAGGTAGTACAGTTGGTTATCATAGGAGTTAGCAGCAGACCAAGCTCTTCATACGAGCAAGTAGATTGTTTTCAATTTCTTGAATAAATAAGCAAGCTACAGGTAGGCTACTAGTTTGCAGGCTACATGCAGCTTCAAGGAATTCTCAAGGACTAGTTGTAAAGGCTAAATGACTATTACACATCAAAATTACTCACTTCGATAGTGTCGCAAGTGTCATCATTACAAGTGTCGCAAGTGTCGCACTGTGCTCACAAGTGTCGCAAGTGTCAGGGAAGCATACTGCTATGATGCCTATGTCATGCCTATAACGACATGAGAAGGACACTTGAAACACCTCAAAAATTTGATTTGGAAGAGGATAAATGAGTCAGTAGGCTTACAAACATTTTCCCATCTGAAATCACCTCAAAGAATGATATTTTGAAGGAGAGCGCTCGCCTATACCTCTTCTGGGAGCACCGACGCTCCCCCTTACACTGTCTAGGAGAATTATAAAGCTCCTTTGGCCCTTTTGTGGGAGTGATATGCATTTTAAGAGTGTTGGCATCCCCCTAAGGCCTACTAGGGAGCACTACAATGCTCTGATGGTGCTTTTGAGGGAGCGCTACCTATTCTAGGTAGTAGTTAAGTTGTTGAGATGAATGGGGGAAGGATCCTTTCATTCTTGGAAGGCAATTGGATTCGAATCCCTTGTCCAGCCATGATCTTAGGGAAGATCCTCAACTGAAGGAGGAAAATCCTCAACTTCCCCAAGGATATATCAAGTGGTTAAAGCCTCCCCAAGGCTATATAAGCAAGTTTTCTCATGGTGAAAGGGGACTGGAAAATAAGAATCACACCAAACTTATGATCTTATAAGTGGTGTTGGAACATAGATATTTTGGCAACAAGAGACCTATGATCTCATAGGGAGAAATCAGTGAAGCTGCTATCATCTAGGTTGTGGATCTTTTGAGCAAGGGGTAGACAAGGAGGACTTGACAGAACTGCTGCAATTCATCCATGGCTATAAGTAATGTTTTTTCCTCATTAATATAATTTGCTTGGCCTGTTTCTTTCTAATTTGTGTCTGATCTTACATGAACTTATCGTTGATAGATAGATATATTTTCAAGATAATATCAATATATTAGGAAGTGGTCATACTTTTTTTTTTTCTACAGGGCTCATCAAGGAGCGAAAGATTGGAGCTCAACTCAGAGTGTGCAGGGACAAACGTCGATAAAGAGGTACTTATGTTCTCCTTCCTCCTTATGCATTATTTTGTATAGATTTGAAAGGAAGTCAGTGTCCAGGTTAAGCACTTTCTGTCTTAGAGTTAAGAGTCTAGCTCTTTGAGGCAATCTACCTGTCCATAGAGAGATTTTCCTACAACAATGACTCCATAGCCCAATGGACTAGACACAATACAAATTAAGGCTGATTGTTGAGCAGGTCGCAGGATGGCTACAGGTAGGTCATAGGTTTAAAGAGGTAAATCATAAGGGCCATATGACTCCATGCCCAATGCTAAAGGCTACTAGAACTACTAGGTTCTTGGAGCCTCACAGGGAGGTCTCCATCCCAGTTGGAGCTAGATGTTATCTCCTAAAAAAGACATTGAAAAATTGAGGCATTTTTGTTCATTCAGGCTTAAAATTGTCATTTTTCTTGGTCATTCACCATTGTTCATATCTTCAATTTCCTCATTAGGTATTCACTGATCATGATTGCCCCATACTCTTCTGACTCTGTTTATAACCTCCATTCCAAAATTTTGTCAGTATTTCCTAAAAACCCTAACCTCTAATGCTTTTCATATTTTAGCAATGTTCTCTAATATTATGATGTGTGCTCAAAGTGATCTAATCCTAAGTCACACAGGTTTGATTTTTAAATCCAAAAACTTAGCTCATGTTCATAAGTCACACATGAATCATGTCATGGGATTAAGTTTTTCCATGGGTTTTCCATATGCCAAGTCATGAGTCAAAAGCTTGTGACCTATTCTTAGGTTATTATGCTAGCTTCCAGCCATACTAAATTCCAAGTCTAGTCTATCAACTGAATTGTAAACTAAGCCATTCCCTATAGTCTTACAACACGTATGCCAGTAATGAACACTAGAAACATCATTCAAAACATAAAAAAACTAGCTGGAAACATCATACATCCTCATGCAAAGTCTACATGTCAAGACAACCAGCCAGATGCAAGTGCCGAGTTTGGTTTTTCAGATTGCAAGGTATTCTATGGATGTTGGATTATTTCAGCCGCCATGGGAAGGGGTTAAGATATATTGTGTCAAAACCCAAGACTGATTTATTTCCACTTGTTTCATCGAATAAGTTAGGTGAAACATTAATGAATATAAAGGCTATAATATCTAAATGCCCGATGCATGCCCATTCATAAAAAATGCAAACATAGAGTGAATTCCAAGTGTCACATGGATGCGCAATTGTCAATTGGTGAGTATAGATGCGTCTCTCAATTCTTTGACAGTCGAGGGCATCAGATCGAAGACATTTGGTCATAAGGAAAGACTACGAGCTGCACTGAGCTTCAACTTTCTATCAATAAACTAATACAACTGCCAAGTGCCAGATCGAAGGTGCCCTATTGGTGACAAATTGTTTTCAGATGTCATGTGCATAGGTTAAGAACGCAGAGCTCAAAGCTTGCATTTTCTTCTGCTATCGTTGTTCCTGGTGTCTATTACACTCAAGATAATCCACTTGTTGTTGTCTGCCAATACATCCAAGCATTCAACATGACTTCAGGAGGCTCGATGACACTTTTCACAAGCCAAAAATTATGAAAATAGTGTTAGCTACACAGTGTTAATTTATGAAAAATATGCCCTGCCTGAGGCTACCGAAATGTTGTTGCTGGCTGGATCATTTGAGCATGCCTCGGGCATAAAAGGAACAAGAAAGAGAGATTCTTACACAACATATTGAGGTTTCCAACCTTGTAAGAGGAAGAGGAACATTCCTGAAGATGATCCATGCAACGCAAATGTCATTACCGATAATGTTGGTGCCAATATTGGAGATATTGATGGTATGGGATCAGATCTCTTTGGGTCATATGCTGAATCTTCTTGTGCAATCTCTGGTTGTTGCATCCATATCATCATTTGAAAACTCTCACAATTTTATTGCCATGTGCTACCCCTTGCTCATTAATTCGATGAGTATCATTGTTTGCTTAATCAATGGTTTGTGGGTTGGCCTTATTATTGGTTTTGTCACAGAGTACTACACAAGAAATGCTTATAGCCCTATCCGAGGAGTTGTTGATTCATGTAGGACTAGAGCATCAACTAATGTTATTTTTGGGTTGGCTTTGGGATACAAATCTATGATTTTTCCTATATTTTCTATTGCAGTAAGAATTTTTGTCAGTTTAGTATGGCTGCCATGTATGGTATTGAAGTACCTTCTTTGGGCATACTTAGTACAATTGCAACTGGATTGGACATCAATGCATATAGACCTATTAGTTTAATTTTTGGGGAAATGCTTCTTTATAGTTTCTCTGCCATGAAAATGAAAAGTGTGGATAGTGCAGCCTTGAAAACGGTTGAAGAGGGTAGGAGGAAATTCAACACCATCCCAGGTCTGATGAAAGATTTGAAAATAAATGGTTGCACAAGAAGCATGAAATACAGCTACTTCCAAGACTCTTGACCTCGTAAAAGAAGTAATTTTCTCTCTGCTATTACATGTGGTGAAAGCTTAAACAAAGTGAAAGCTAGAATTAAAAAGACCTAGCATTCTACAATAAATGGATTTCCATCTTAGAAAGTTGAGAATACATTCATTTTCATCAGCTCACATGAGCTTCTGTTATTTTATAAGCAACATCTTTCAACTTGAGGGGTGAAGCTTGAACACTTGGAAGAATAATTATCAGTCAAAGATCCATCCAAATTCCAGATCCTCATTCTTAGTATGTACTAATAAATGTTCAAGATGTGCTTTTGGTGGTTTAGGCGAATATGACGACTATTCATTAACCACCGAAAATAGGGATTTCGGTAGATAATTCACTCAACATCTTTCTAGGTTAACCACCGAAAGCCTGTCACTGCCAGAATGACAGAATTTTTGCACAGATCGAGGTATTTCTGATCCAAATCATTTGAAAACACTCATGATGGATAGATGATGAATTATATATTTAGTTTCAAGATCCATTTTTGGTACATAAGGATTAGAAAGGGTAGCCAAGTTGATTTTGRCACTTATTTTGGTGGAAAYRGATTGGATTTTCTGCCTATCTCAACAAATTAGAATTTGTATCTCTTGGAAGAGTCATCACCTAGCCTTGGAAGGMTATTATGCACTGCACCATGACTCTACAAGAGATGAAGACCATGAAATCTGGGATTGACCTCATTTTTGGGGATCATTCCATATCTTTGGCAAACTGAATTTTGACTTTCTAGCTTTAGCATATTTGATCCATGTTTTCAAGATCTCAGAACTGCTTTGTAAAGCTATAAAGCTAAGGGTAGAATATGGACCAAAGGTTCGAATTTGGAGACTTTTTTCATATTATGTATGTCAAAACTTCTCATTTTCTTATGAAGTTATACAAGCTTCTTTTGCCATAACTTGTTCAGATTTCATCTTCTTGCCTATTCTGTACTTGCACCTGGATATTATATTCATGTTGTTATGCTTGTTTATGCCAGATAATTGTCATCTTATCACTGCATTCATAAGTTAAACTTTGCAAGTATTCCTGTGATTATTGTAATTGGCCATTCATATATGCTTCATATATGATTCTGCTGATGTAATCGTTATTTCTTCATTCATCGCTTTATTTGTAATCTCTCTGAACATTTGTGGTTGAAAGCCTTGTCCATATAAATGTGTTTATGCATGATTTGAGTGAGAAATGATTCAGTCCTCTGACTTGTTCCAAACCCACACTCTTTATTGAAGAAATAATTACCAAAATATTAAGTTACCACGAATCTCTGACTTACATCCTAGGAGAGTTTCCTGGAGCGATAACAAGAGGATACATACCCCTCTCCAAAGCAACATGGTTTCTCATGATGAAGGAGAGGAGATAGAAGCACTCGACCCTGAAATTCACTGCATTGAAGACACCTCCCCTTTTCCTCATTTGACTCAATATACATATGAAGAGTCCCTTATGAACGTCCAAATCAATGAGTTGGGTAAAGGAGAGGAGGCCAACAACGTATATAATAGATACCATCTTAGGTCAAAGAAGAAAGATGATACTTTTGACTGCTAGGATCATCCCCTTATAGCAGAAAGGCCTACTAAAGCTGTTTTGACAACTACTAAAGAAAGGAAAGCTCAGAATACTTCATCAACAGCCAAAGAGCCTGTTTTCGAGGTAAGGGAACCTCATAAGCCCCTCTCCTCGTTGAGTTTTGAGCATGAGATTTAGAAGATCATAATTCTTGTACCCCTCTTAGAAACTAGTTAAAAAGTAAGATTTCAAAAGGTCCCTCTCTAAGCTATTACAATCCGAGCCCCTCCAGCCTTCCACAAACTCAATAAATCTTCAATATGAAAATCCAATAGTTTTCTTAGGTCCCATGGTAGAGGAAAGAGATGATTCATCCCCTCCATTCTACACATCCTTGAACATACATGATACGATGTTGCATAATTTCCTCATGGATTCAGGGGCTTCCCACAACCTTATACCCAAAATAGTCATGAAAGAATTGGGACTGGAGGTGACGAAGGCTTACCATGATTTATACTCTTTTGATTCAATAAGGGTGCAATGCCTCGGAGTCATCAAAGACTTGGTCATCTCTTTTTTTCAGCTGCAAATGAAAAGTGTGGTCATGGACATTGTAGTAGCCGATGTTCCTCCCAAGTTTGGCATGTTGTTGTCAAGATCTTGGATTAAAAACCTTGGAGGAACATTACAAATTGATCTCACATATGCTACCATTCAAGTCTTTGGAGGGGAACACAGGAGGTTGTACAGAGAGGCCTAGTTGGCCTACATTGTTAGTGATGAGGCAAACCCCACCAATCACCCTATCTTTGCACTAGACACTAATTTGGGATCTAGTTTTTTGCAGCTCATTGATGCTCTTGAAGCCCCTTTTCAAGTCATAAGGCAACCCCCTTTTAGTCATGAGATGCCTCCTCCAACCACCTCTGTTTGGAAGATTTTTTAAATGGGGCTTCTTCTAGCGAAGGCGCTGGCACTAGAGTTGTGTTGGTGTCACCTTATCAGGAAACCATGTCCCTATCATACAAGCTAGAATTTGAAGCCACTAATAATGTGGTGGAATACGAAGCTCTGGTTCTAGGTTTTAGGGTTGTAAAGGAGATGGGGATAGAGGAGATAGAAGTGTTTGGAGATTCTGAGGTGATTATTTATCAAGTCTGAAATGATTATTGTGTCAAGCATCCTCAGCTCAGGAGTTATAGAAATGAGGTGTGGGACTTGATCAAAAATTTCTTCTGATCTTTCAACATCTCTTTTATTCCAAGGGAGAAAAATGCTTTGGCCAATTCCTTAGCCATTTCGGCAAGTCTGTTCAGGATCCCTCTATCACCTAAGAGAAAATATGATGTTGAGATAAAATACAGGGTAGCTGTACTGGACAATGTCAGACATTGGAAGGCATTTGAGGACGATCTTGAAATCAGGAATTTTCTGCAAGATGTCAATGAATTTGTTGCATTGCACATTGATCAGGACCCTGACCTTCAAGGTCACCCCTGCCCTGAGGTATTTTTAAATAAAATTGCTAATCACCAGATTATTCAACTGCCTGGCAATTATATTCCAAAGGGACTAGTCCCTTTAGAAAGATTGTTCGATGGTAATGATGTGGCAGTAAAGGGTGAAGTTTAAAATGGAGATGTTGATTTGGTTGAGTGCAACATTGGCACACAGGAAGAGCCTAAGTTTGTCAAGTTGTCGAGTAGCTTGACCAGAGAACATAGGGCCGAATATACTGAGCTATTAAGAGAATTTGTTGATGTGTTCACATGGAATTATGAAGAACTCAAGACATATGACATGTCTGTCATTGAACACAAGATCCCACTGAAGGAGGAGGCTAAACCATTTAGGCAGAAGTTAAGACAGATAAATCCCATGTTATTGCCTATCATGGAGAGAGAAGTAAAGAAATTTTTAGATTCCCAAATCATTGTTCCCTTGAGATATTCTGAGTGGGTGGCCAATTTGGTCCCGGTGAGGAAGAAAAGTGGGGAAATCAAGCTCTATGTTGACTTCAGAAACCTCAACAGGAGCTCAAAGAAAGACAATTATCCCTTTCCCAACATGGAACACATATTGCATAGGGTAACTAGTGCATCCAGGATATCCATGGTTGATGGATTCTCTGGGTATATAATCATATATCATTCATGCATGGGGATAGAGAGAAGATGACCTTCACCTCTCCCTGGGGGACATTCACGTATGCCAAGATGTCGTTTGGACTTATGAACGCAAGAGAAACTTTTCAACTAGCTATGGATATGGTCTTCATAAGAGAGAAAGACCAGTTTTTGGTGATCTATATGGACAACATCACAGTATTCTATAGGTTTGATATGGAGCATTGTTTTCACCTAAGGAAGGTTTTCCTGAAATGCCGGAAGTTTGGCCTTTCTTTGAACCCCAAGAAGTCTATTTTTGCTATGAAGGAGGGGAAGTTGTTAGGCTATATAGTATCAGTAGAGGGAGTGAGGATTGATCCCAACAGGGCAGAGGCATTTCAAACCCTGTCACTTCCCTGATCTAGAAAGGAAGTTTAGGCATTTTTGGGTAAGATTAATTTTCTGAGGAGATTTGTCTCAAATTTTGCTGAGATGGTGAAACACATCACAACCATGCTCAGGAAAGGAAATGAAGTAAAATGGATTGCCGAGCCCAGGAAATATTTCGTCCAAATAAAAAGGGCATTGACTGAGGCACCTGTGTTGATCATTCCAAACTATTCCAAGGATTTTCTCATTATTTTTTTTGCTTCTTTTGATACAGTAGTAGCGTTCTTATTGTAGAAAAACGAGGAAGGTTGAGAGCAGCCCATTTCCTTCTTTAGAAAGGCATTAAGAGATGTAGAGATCAGGTATGAAATCATGGAGAAACAGGCTTATGACTTAGTGAAGGCTCTCAAAGCTTTCAAATTCTATGTCTTGCACTCAAAAGTGACTGCGTACATGCCTTCAGCATCCGTGAAAGATATCCTTATACAATCTGACATAGATGGAAGAAGAGGTAAATGGATCACCAACATTTTGGATTTTGACCTAGAGATAAATCCCACCAAGTTGGTTAAAGGGAAGGGTTTAGCCAAGCTGTTGGTTGAATCCAATTGCAGGGCCTTGGGGGTTAGCTTCATAAATACTTGCTCAGAAAATCATCCAGCTAAGTCATCCAAAAAAATCTCTCACGACGACTCATCACTAGCAGAATGCACCTGGTACCGAGACATTTTGTACTTTCTGCAAGATCTAAAGCCTCTTGATGGAATGGGTAAGAGTAAGGCAAGATATTTAAATCTTAAAACTATAAGGTATTGCCTCATTGACCAAGTCTTGTACTGGAGAGACCCCCTAGGGGTGTTGCTGAGTTGTTTGAGCCCACATGAAGCCCAAAAAGTTATGTTTGAGTTCCATGGCAGCCTTTGTGGAGGGCATCATTTTTGGAAGACCACAAATCACAAAATTCTTATGGCTAGGTACTACTGGCCCACCTTGTTCACTGATATCGGTAGAGAAGTTAGAGCCTGTATCAAATGCCAAAGGTTCTTAGGAAAGCAGCAGCTCAGCTCACTGCCACTAAAGCCTATGGTAGCTTCAACACCTTTTCAACAATGGGGGTTGGACTTCATTGGGGAGATTCATCCTCCTTCAAGTGGCCAGCACAAATGGATCCTGATTGCGACAGACTATTTCACTAAGTGGATAGAAGCAACCCCCACCAGGAGTGCTTCTCAAAAGGTTATTATCATCTTCCTGGAGGATATCATAGACAATTTTATCTATCCCAGTAGAATTGTCACTAATAAAGTTGCTTCTTTCAAGTTTGAGCCTCTGATTAAGTTCTGTGAATAGTTCAAAATTTCACTGATTCACTCCACCCCCTATTATCCTCAAGGAAATGGACTGGTAGAATCTTCCAATAAAAGCTTAATCAAGCTTATCAAAATATTGTTGGAAGACAATAGGAGGGCCTAGGATTCAAAGCTTAAATTCTCTCTATGGGCCGATTGAGTGACAATGAAAAAGTCCCTAGGCACCTCACCTTTTCAACTGGTTTATGGGATGGAGGCTATTTTTCCTACTCAACTCACGTTACCTGTAGAAAAATTCTTCCAAGATCTTGAAGGAGAGCCATATCATATGGTCAGAATGATTCATCAAATAGTGGAGGTGTAACAGATCAGGGAACAGGTGATGGACATGGTCCATAGTCGTCAGCAGAAGGTCAAGTAGGCTTTTGACAGGAAGGTCACAAAGAAGGAGTTTGAGCTCAGGGATTTGGTTCTTAAGTGGGATGCACCTAGGTAGGATAGGGGAAAACACAACAAATTTGATGCCCTATAGATTGGGCCCTTTAGGATCACTGAATTATTCTCAAATAACACTTATAGGTTGTAGGATTTGGAGGGTGAAGAAGTCTTTAATAACCCAGTAAATGGGCATTTCCTGAAAATATGTTTTGTTTGAGCCGTAGGCGGCTCCTCGTTTTGTAAATATTGTCCTTTTAGTTGTTTGCTTATTTATTTTTGGCTTAATAAATGACTCCATAGCCCAATAGCAAGGCACTAAAGCTACAAATGAGTTCTTAGAGCATCAGAGGGACAACTCTATCCCCCATGGAGCCTAATGTTAGCACAAGTTCTTGCAAGATGGTGTTTTCTTCTGGTTTTGGGCCCCTGGCATAAATGTATAGAAGTGGGGTTTGAAAACCGATCGAGTGTGTTTTATTCAAAGTCCGCAACCATGAGTGTCGAGCGCAGCCCACATAACAAGCCTATTTCTGGCCTAAAAATCAAGCGAGTGGGTACTTTGTCTTTCAACGGTGAGAATCCATAGAGGGGGCAGATCAACGGCCATTAGGTAGGTTTGGGTCATAGAGTTGCATGGAGTTAAGCACCTGAGCTCATCTCCTATGGACAAACTCACGAAGCGATCAAGCCATTTCGGTTATTGGGACTTCGGGAGAACAGAGGGTCTTCTCCTTCCATTGCATTTTAGATCCCTGAAGCCCAAAATGATGAAAAGAACCAAGACCATTGATCAAGAGATGATCTAGGCCATCCATCCAATGGGACACGTTCTCCGCGAGCAATCCATTTCGGCTATCAGGACTTCAGGAGAAGGGAGGGTCTCCTCCTTCCACTGCATTTCAAATCCCCAAAGCCCGAAACGTCGAAAAGAACTAGGACTGTTGATTAAGAGATGATCTAGGCCATCCATCCAATGGCACACATGTGGGGAGATCAAGACATTTCGGCCATCGAGACTTCGGGAGAATAGAGGGTCTCCTCCTTCCACTACATTTCATAACCCCAAAGCCCAAAATTCTAAAATCCTGAAAGTGCCTTTGAAGATAGGCACAAGGTCACAACCCATGGTCACTTGGGGTGATAGAAAGAGTTGTGCAAATGGCCAAAGTGTCGGGTTTAGCGGTAGAAGGGATCACTGCATTCTCCAAGTACCAGTACAACTCGGCCTTCATCTTGGTCCCTGCTAAAAGTAAATGAAGTTGGGGGAAGGTAGTTGAAACCTTGACTCACTCATTAAATGTAAAGCATGAAGGTACCGGCAGGCAGTCTGCCCAAGATAGTCTTGTATGTTGGTTTTCTTCAAAGAATCCATGTCGAGTCCTCGTTTGACCAAAGGATTATGCACACACTATTTTAGCCTTTAATTTTTTAGCTACCCCCCCTACAAAGGCCATGCAAAGTTAAGGTGGCATCTGACGAAGGTGTTCAAGCCAGATTTGATTGAAGAGATGCCACACCCTAGGAGTTCTGAGACGCCTCTGTTGGGCGAATGTTTAGGAGTATATTTACTAAGTTTTTTGTATTTTGGTGGTATCAATGGTTGAGCTAGGCTCTCGACTATAAAGTTTTGATGAAGCACTGGTTTCTCTGGTTATGTATTGGCACTTGAGACTTCGTGCCTTATGAATGTTAGCTTCTTTCCATCTCTCTTTTTACACTATGTTAGAACCGCTCAGAATTGGAGGATCTGGTCGAGTTGCACCATTATAGGATGATGTATGTTGAATCACTATAATAGTTGCATGGTTTCTAATCAGTTCCTATATTTTCTCAGTGCTGAATGACTTGGAATTGGAAGATCCATTCAAGTCATCTTTCAGTTCCCTGAAACTCGAAACCAAGAGGATTTTGTGTTATGATTTTTTCCTCTTCAAGTTGTCGAAAGGCCTGATGCCCAAGGCAGTCTTTCTCCCTCCTCTTACCAAGTCTTCCTTCTGCTCATTTTACAATCAACTCACTAACTGAAGTTAGATCAAGATCTCTTCTGTTGTTACATACCAGGCCCAGTTTTCTGAGTTAGGGTGTTATCTTCTTGGGCCTCTATCCATCTAATCACCCCATTAAATTTTTCATGACATAAACTAATGGGCATTGGGCTCTTCTCCTACCGCAATCCAGGAGTGACTTCCGATGCTAACACTATCTACATCAGGGATTAGGGAGGTTAGTTACCTAACATTTACACAATGCAATTTTCTAGATTCTAAGAGTTTTCAACATCCAAATTTGGTGGTTTTTTAGGTAGATATTCATCGAATCTCAACTGGGGAGTTTCATAGTGACGATTATACTGATTCATGCACTAATTCTTTTTTCCTTGTTGGTGTAATTTTTTAAACTTATGTGTGAGGGGGGGATTGATAGTTTCTAACTCCCTAAACTATCATGGAGTCCTACACCATCTTTGTGTAGTTTACATTATAGTATATAGTTTTTATCCTAAGAATGTATTATATCATATTTTTCTTCCTCATGATGAGTTGTTGGTGTGAAAGACAATCTATTTTATTAGGCGGTTTCTTTCATGTAATATAAATTTTTACCATAGGAATAAATATTGTAGTGAGAATGAGATTGGATTAAATCATGTTCTTCCAAGTTTTTATGTGTTTCTTTTGTTCTATTTCTTAACAATACACTGTGCTTAAGGGTCACTTCTCCATCGATCCTTATAACTGGATCGCTTAGGAAATATGATGACTTCATCTAAATTGATCATTGAAATGAAACATGGATTGATTTATTCTCAGTTGTTAAAATTGAAATGTGTACTAGTCAATTGCTTGTTTGTAAGGTGGCGTGTTGGAAGATCAAATACATTAATGGAGATGGTATTTGGTTGACCTTCTACATAGTGTCAGAGGGTCATTTCTCCATCAATCCTTGAAATTGGATCACTTAGGACATATGGTGACTTCGTCTAACTTAATCATTGAAATGAACATGGATTGATTTGTTTCAATTCTCAATTCTTAAATGTTGCAATGTGGATTAACTAGTTGCATGTTTGTGCGGGGGTGTGTTAAGTAACATGTTAATATATAAATCAAAAGATGTTTCCATGCAATGTTTTAGCATTAATGAGAGACCAACTATTTTACTCTAAAGAAAACTACACATAATAAATTTCTTACACATTAAAATGATTAGTTCAAATTACATCTCCAAAAATTTAATTCTATCTGTCAAAATAATAAATATATTTATTAAATAATACATTGTTTAGTATGTCTATAAAAATAATTATGTCACAGAGAGTGTATATGGGTGATTTTTTTTAACCAACCTAGCTCCATTTTAACTGTTGATCTATGAAGGACCAAGTAGAGATCAAATTTCTAGACGTACCAACCTTTCCTCAAATTTTCCACTTTAAAAGAGGTTAGTTCATCAAAATATTTAATCCCCTTAATACTTCATAAATCGAAAATTAAAATATATTTACCATAATTTATTATATTTTAAATCTGATAAATCTCACAATATTATATAATATCATTATCATAATCCCTTGATAAATTTAATATATATATATATATATATATATATATATATATATATATATATATA
>JZKD02S2014827.1:315218-379689 GCA_000966675.3 Picea glauca
TATATAATGGCTCTTAAATTTTCATATCAAGCCTTTTTAAATTCAAAGACAAAACTAAAAAATATTACATGGGATTTTTTAACCATTTGTATTTTTTACACTTTTTTTCCCTTAATTATGTGAAGAAATTAATTATTTTATTATTCATTGCTTTTGAGAAAATAATCCATTATGTTGCGAATGAGTCGTGATGTTGCTTTTGAGCCATTCTTTTCTTTCCTTTTTTGGACATTAAAATGAAGTATTAGGGTTTTTGAGATGAATAGGAGGGGGGACGCCAACAATCCCTCATGTTGCACGTGGTAGCCAAAAGAGGCCACATAAGCATCCCCGCGCCTTTTAAACAAATGTATTTCGAGCGTGCAAAAACATATGGAAATTCATATTTTGAAGTAGAGGTAAATGCCATAATGTGCCGATTGGAAATATATATATATATATATATATATATATCCACCTTAAATCCAATCGGCACAGTATGGCATTTATATATATATATATATAAAGCATGAAAATCCAAGTTTTCTTATATACCAATTGAACTAATTTTTGAGGCTATATATATAGCTCAATTGGTATAGAGAGATGTGAGTTTTCATGTTATGGGTTTGGATTTTTTTATTTTTTCTAGGCGAGGCCCTTTAATGAGGTCCGACAGTTTACCGCTTTTATCATTCATGGAATGTGGGGAAGTACTCAGCAAGTTTTACATGCTTTCGATGGGTTTTCCATGCTGATGATGATGATCAACATCCATTGAGACCAACTAATTTATTTGACCTTACAAAGGTAGCTTAAGAAGGCATGCATTGTGACAAATATTTTTAAATTGAGATCTAATTTGGGAATAGGTAGGAAAATATGAGAGGAAGTTTTTTTCATCTTCAACCCTCTTAGTGTAACAAATATGGAAGATTCTTTCATCCCGTGTTGTTTTGGGAATTGTCCAACACCCAGTTTCATGATGTAGCTCGGGCAAATGTGTTGGGAATTTGTTTATATTTCAGCAATGTTGATTTTGCTTTGCACATCTCAAAACTGAGAGGTACTTTTGATCTTCTAAATTAGGGTTGACTAACTCCTTGTAGTATCCTAGTTTCCTTTTATCCTCGAATTCTTTATCACACCCCATATTATCCTTCAATTTAGAAGTGATAATATTTGTAATGCTATCGGTATTTTGCATGATGGCTTCTTGTATTCCCCAATTATTTATCCAATATTTCACATATTTATGCCATCCTTGCTTGATTCACTGGTAGTTTTTGATAGAGTTTGAATAAATTTTGGGGAGCTTCTTATCATCCATCGTGTTTATCTTGTTCTTGTAATTTAGATATCTAATCATAGAAATGCTCTCGATGGGGGAAATGATTTCTTCTATGAGGAGGATAGGATAGGGTGTGTTTCCCTCAATTTTGAGACTACATGTTAGTAAATACTTTTGGATATGTTATATCTTTCTCTAGGATTCTCTAGAGATACTATAACCCCAAAATTCACATCGTTATAAGATAAATGGAGTGAGAAGCATGTGAAATAATATTTTTTTCTTATCCCAAATCCAATGGTTTGTTGATTTTTAATTGTTTTCAAGACCATAATAAGCTAATTACGTTCCATTTATCCTTTTTCTCAATGCTATAGCTCCAATTGATCTTGTAGTGAATATTGATTCCCAGATATATCTGTATGAAGACACTTCCTCCAAGCTATTGGTGTCATATATAAAAGTATCATAGGCGATCCTTTTGTATTTAATTAATATAATCTTTTTTTTGTTAGTGTTCAAAGTCATGCCCATACTAGGGTAGACGTCCTTGAGGATTATAAGTTGCTTACCTAAGTCATATGGACTCTTCAACATAAGAACAATATCATCTACATAAATAAAAAGGATGATGACTATGCTAGCAAGAGTTGGGCCAACACAATCTGCATCCTCCAAACAATCTTCTGATTTATCAATATAGATTCCAAAAAGGGTAGGAGATAGGGGGAACCTTGCTTTACTCTTATATTATAGTTAATTTCTTTTGACCATCCCTCACTATTCCTAAATTTGGCAATGTATTTCTCATATATACTTACTACAACAACTCTTAACTCGAAAGTGACTTTAAGTTGTTCTAACATGTTCCAATGGTTAGTCCTCAGGACAGTGTCAAAATATTTTCTAAAATATAGAAAACAACAAAGGAAATTAGTTTTGTCATTCTGACACTCATCAACAATGATCCTAAATCTAACAAGGTGGTCTAAAGTATGGTGGCCTTTAACTCTTTTTCCATTTCTTTATAGCCATGTATGATCTTCTTTTCATAAATACTTATGTATAGCTTAGATAAAATGGAGCTAATCACAATGATCCTATAATTAGAGGGATTTCTTTTATTCTCACTTTTAAAAATAGTTAAAATGAGGCTTTGACTCAAAGGTTTTGAGAAATCTTGCTAAATAGCTAAATTGAAGATCTTTTGTATGTGAGGGATGAGGATAGGTCCTCCCATTTTTAATATTTCATATCGGTAACCTTCAATTTCCTTAGTTTTTCCCTTTGAGAGTCGCTTAACCACAAGCTTAATGTCTTCTATAGAAAACATGTCATCCTTTGTAGAACTATTTGGAACGTTGTCCATGACATTAAGGGATTTGTAAAGATTTTTAAGGTATAAATTCCAATTCTTTAAGTGAATCCTATTGTTTTCATTAATTTTACGAGTTACAATTTTCTTTTGGAATTTCCTAGGATATATATAAAATATGTGCAAAATATTCTCTTTATTTCTCTTTATATAGTTGTTTTTTCCCTTTTAATCAAGGTTTTGTATCTATTTATCTTAACACATTTTAATGTTGCATTGGAAACATCCCTAATGTCTTTTCTAGCAATTTTTCATTCACTATCATACCAAGGGTTATTTGTGTTGTTTTTCCTTTTACATAGCAACACAACAGAGAATTTGTTAATGGAGGTAGAGAGGATTGTTGTTAAAGTTTGATAGTCAAATTCAATACATTAAGAGATTTAAAGAATTACTTAAGTCATCTAAGAAAAGGTCATATTTCTTCAAAAAGTAAGTAACTTTGGTTATCAAAGTGCTCATCGAATTTTTGTTTGTCAAAAAGTAAGTGCCTTTGGTTATCAGAGTGCTCTTCAATGGATATTTTTTGCATGGAAAAATTTAGAGTTAGGGTTAAAGGTCTATGATCAAGTTCAGGTTCATGGTCATCTAAAAGATCAAATTTTATTATTTGATTGTATATGGGGATATATAATATTACATAATCAATGACACTACTACCCAACCCATGGATACAAGTCATCACATTATATTTTGGCCACTTCATTAGACCACTGCAAATTATTAAATCTCGAGGACTACATAGCTTGATTAGCTCAATGCCAAACAAATTCTCGATTACGTCTTCAGAGTTTATTTTCTATATATTCGCTAAAACAAGGTCCTCATCTATCCATAGAGGATTAGGGATATAATTATTACCTAAAATAATATCTTGAATAGTTGTAGCTCTAGCATTAAAGTCTCGGAAACAGAGGATATTACCTTCATTTTTGATATTGTGGATTTCTTTCTCTAAGATTTTGTAGGAGAGTTATTATCTAGATTGTTTTTTGTACAAAAGTTAAAAGGTGTGAAACAACATATCGTTATATAAATATTCTTAGCGTTAATATCTAATATCACCATCCATATGTATTGATTGAGAGGATCTTTCTTATCAAGTTGAATGTGAGGAGAGATGCTCATTTTTATGTGACAAGCTATGCCTCTAACCCCTCTATGGGAGAACTTCTTGATCCATGTTGACCACAAAAAAAATCCTTCTATATTAGGGACCTTAGATTCTTCATGCTCCAAAGTTTCAACTAAGAAAATAATATCAATTTCACTCGATATCCAGCTTAGTATAAGCACTTTACTCCATGAAAAAACATGACAGTTCAATAAGAGGATTGGGGTATCCCAAATTTCTATTTATTGTTATATTTTTTTATCTCTATCCCTAATAATAACCTTTCCATTCTGAATGATTTCACATTTTCGTTCCTTCCTAAATTCTTTCACCTTTTGAAATTCCTTCCTTAATTCAAATTGGTCCTCTGGAATGAGGTCTTCATTGATAAATATTCCTCACCCTTTTAATCTTGAAGTTTTATTGAGTATGCCATATTTATGTTCATTAGAGATTACCTTAACCCATATCAACCTATATTTATTATGAGGTTCAAGGCTCTTTTGTAACATTCATGGTCTAATTCTATGAGTTTGTTCATATATTCTTTGATGGTTTTGATATCCAACTTACATTCCAAACGATTTACAACCAAATTGCTAATTAAATGTTCTTCTTGCTCTATAATCTTGTCCCTAATATTATGATTTTCTTCAACCTCTACCTCCTTAGTTGATTATATTTTATCTTGGATTTGTTGTTATATTTCTTGTAATCTAGCCTTCATTTTCTACAACTCACTCTCCAACCCTAAAATTATATTTTCTATCTTTGTATCCATCTTATCTTCAAAGGATTTAAATTTATTATCAAGCATTCTTTCCAACTTTGTTTCAAGTTTGTCTTGTCTCTCTTCTCTAAGTTTTTCTAATTTTTTTTTCCAATGGAAGAAATCGTGGGGTGGATGGTAAACCAAGGGGAAATCGAGTGAGGCCCAACAATATCAACAATTTAGCTTGTTGGGGACTTGAACCAGACCTATTGCATTATAATCATAATAGCCATCCACTTTCGAGGTAACTTGCCTAACCCACTAGTTTTTCTAATTATATATATATATATATATATATAAAATTGATCCCACTTAATTTTTTTTATTATTTTTTAATATAGTATTATTTCACATGACAACATGTTTCCCATATTGAACTGTAAACTACCTCTCAACTTAATCACAATACCAAAATGAATGGATGAGATGCATTATTGCAATAATATACTTAGTTGAGTAAGAAAAATACAAAAATGAAGCATTGAGATTTAATTCTTTAAAGTGAGTGCATCTATTAATTCAATGTTAGTCATCAGTAAAGGAAATAAAATTTACTTTAATTTTAAAATCCTAATAGTGGAGATATTGGTAGGTTCCATCTCCACTTGTTGTATCCTTTATCTTTCTCTAGATCATGTCGCTACTTTAGCTACCTGGTATGGAGTCAACAATGTGGTGGCCATTTCTAAATAACTAATCTAAAGTTACCTTTCTATTCTAACTAATAAACAACACTTAAATATTATATTATGGATGTTTCACATGAAAAAAAATACGATGGTTAATAAACAACACTTTTTTTCCTCAAGAAAATTATGCTTTATATAATTTAAAATATAAATTGTTTACAAAAGTATATCTATCCATAAATATCATCAACTACAATGTCCCAAAAGGCATTATGGGGAACATCACTAACATACAAAAAACTATGACAAAAACAATACATCTCCATAGTCCCATCTCCTTGGGAGACAAATATAACTTCACTTTGAAACAATATCCAAATAAGCCTGACTAATGTCATTCTCGATTGCCAGTGAGAAAGAAAGTCTATCAACAAAATACATCCACCAAAATCCAGCAAATACATACATCAATTATTATAGAAAACCGCATAATATGTACTAGGGAGATCCCCCTAAAAGAGGTATAAAAACTAAAGTGGTCCCTCATGTTCTTCTACACACATGTAATAATATAATTTTCCTGGAGCTTGTAGTAGAGAACGTTTCGATAGACTATCTGCAACAGTATTACCTTCCATGTAAACGTGATCAAAGGAAATCTTTCGAAAGTGCTTTGTCATCTCCTTGTTGTGATCCTTCCAACATTCCAAAGAAACCACTTGTAGCTGTCCCTTTCCTTTCATCCAATCGATTATGAATTTGGAATCACCCCTGATACGTATATTTAGGATTGATAAGCGAGAGGCCAAGAGGAGAAGTGCCCATGCCCCAAGGAGCTTGGCCTTTGTGTTAGTTCTAGGCCCACCATTAAAAACCCATTTGTAGCATATGTGATCCCTTGTTCTTATAAATCCTCCAGCACCACAGTTGTCTCTCGAAGCTTCAAAAGCACCATCAAACCATCCCTCCTCTCCAAATTTAGCATCTATAGTTGTTAAGATTAGGGGAACTAGATGTTTTAAAATTTTTTTACTACTCTCCAAAGAGAGAAAAGAGAGATGTGCTACCTTATGAATATTAGGGATGTGGCCTTCGAAGATCGCCATATTTCTCTCCTTCCATACATACCAACATATGATTTTTGGAAAACTAGGATAACATGAAAATTGTAATTTCCATGCCTTGAATCATTCTGCAATGGATTTACCAAGCTTCTTGCCAGGGTGTTTGATAAATGCAGTAACCTTTTCCTATACTTTCGAAGAAAATGTGCACTCCAAAAACATATGGAAAAAAATTTCTTGATTGTTATTACATAAGGAGAAAGAACTCGGGCCATTGAAACCTCGACACTAGAGTTGATCCCAAGTGAGAATTTTATTCTCAACCAGGAGGCAAGTGAATAGACAAATTTTTAGTGGGCAGGTTCAGGTCCACATGGCTTTTTTCCAACCTCCAATAACAAAGCCCCATTTATTTTTTCCCACTGCCTCATATGCATTATTGACAGTTAATACCTTGGATTCATCTCCCCCCATCGATATGAGTTGATCTAGATTTTATGAATGTTGGATACCATTGATTATAAGAGCACAATAGAATCTATCCCATTCCAAGGTGATATCACTAGCTAACCCCAAATATTGACTAGTGACCCAATTTATATCTCCCTCGCCACTCGGTCTCCATCAAGGGATTGAAATAAATAAAATATTCATTCATGATTGTTATCTATGATCAAACTTTTTGTCAGGATCATCCCTTCCCCCATTCCCAAAATATGATCGTAGCCTAGCAGAATCTTGTGGCCAGACTCATGCCTCCATGCAATCCATTGTAGTATGATGTGCATATCCTTTAAAAGGTACTTCCAAGTCTATGAACCTTGTGCATCTATTACATTAATCATACGATGCCATCTTTCCACTGCTACATGTGGATAATGCTTATCTTTCAAAATGCAATGCAATAGTCGATCATGTACCAAAGACCTCCATAGCGTATTGGCTGCCATATCCATACTAAAACTTTCCAAATCGCATATACCCCATCCCCAAAACTTATTTGGTATTGCTAAAAGATTCCATGCACAAAGATGTATCTTTTTTTTCTTATTTCCCTCCGACCAAAGAAAATCATATATAAGTTGTCTGATCTTTTGAAGAGTTACTGTACGAATATTTACAAGTGCCAACCAATAAATAGGATGGATTTCTAAAACTTCCTTTATAAGTACACATCACCCCCCCAATGATAGTTGTTGATTGCACCAATGACTGATTTGAGCTTCAAATTTGTCAATCAGCCAAATCCAATTCTTTGTTTTGTATCTATCAGTCTTCAAAAAGTAACCAAGATATCTAAAGCCACTAGATAGATCAACAAATTTGTAGTGAAAGTTACCCTTTAGAGTCTCCAGATCTTGTTGCTTCACTCCATAATGAAAAAAGGTAGTTTTTTCTTCGTTAATTAATAGACCAGATGCTTTGTAGAAGAAATTTAAAATTCTTTTTATTTCCTTCCATTCTGCAATAGAATCTTTAGATAAAATAAGGATGTCATCAACAAACAAAAGGTGAATAATCTTATATAGCCTAGAGACTTTAATACCCGTGAGTAAACCCTCTTCTTTACTTCTTTTTAAGGCCAAACTTAAACCTTCCATGATAAGAATGAAAAGCAAGGGAGATAGAGGGCAGCCCTAGTGCAAACCTCTTTCAATGTTGAAAAACCCCGTGGGTTCTCCATTAATCAATATAGAAAAAGTGGTTGATGTAATACATTCCATAATCCAATTTGTCATCGTCAAGCCGAAACCGCATTGTAATAAGACCAATCTTAGATAGTCCTAACTGACACAATCATAAGATTTTTTTAGATCAATTTTAAGGATCAGAGCTTACAAATTTTTCACTTTGATGTTGTGCAGGCATTCTTGCGTAGTCCCTATGACATCGATAATCTGTCTTCCTTTCAAAAAACTGAATTGGTCCTCGGATAAAATCCGTGACAATATTGGTATAATATGACTAGCAATAATCTTAGCAGAAATCTTGTAGCAAAGATTACATAGGGATATTGGGCATAACTCCTCATAGGTTTCTAGTCCATTTACCTTTGGGATGAATGCTATAAAATTCAAATTGATAGATTTGTTTACCACACCATCCTTGTGGGACTAATTGAATTCATCCAATAAATCATTTGCAATCAAGTCAAAGAAGCGAAAGTAAAATTACACATTCCACCCATCAGGCCCATGCCTTTTCTCCATGGAAAAACCCTTTAAAACATCCTTGATATCCTTCTTTGTAACTAGTTTTTTATGCTGATTTAATTCCTCCTCACTAACCTTTCTTGTAAACAATCTATCCAAAGCTACCTTAAACATGTTATAGCAATATTTGCCTCACCATTGATATATTTCATAGAGGGATTTTTTCCATTTCCCTATGCAGACTTATCAACCCCTTTTTGATAAATCCAGAGCCAAAAATATATATTTTTCCACATATACTCTCCCTAAGTGCTTTTCAAGATGTGTATATGCTTCTTGCTCCACTACAACACATGTATATCATAATTTATGCTAGAAAATACAAAATGAGGTCAGTTTTCCATGTCACGACAGAAGATATCCGATCTTTGGCCTTCCATTTACTGGAAATGTTCTGACTTCACCCTTCAGTTGCATTTTGGAGGCTATAAGAGTACAATTCAGAGCTATGGAAAAAGAGGAGAAAACATTCAACCTTGAGAGTAAAGTTACTCTGGAGAAATTACTTCATATTGAATCTGCATCCCTTTGTCCCTCAAGTTTGAACATAGTGTTCATCCCCCAAGCTCTTTCCTTATTGTTGAGAGGACCTCATTACCTCTTTGCTATGATATTTCCTTTGGTGGAGGATTGAAGTGGTGGAGACCTAGTTGGAAGGAACTTGGTTTCTTGGTTTCATACCATGCCGACATGGAAGTCTGTAATGTTGATACTTCTATTGATCAATTATTAATAGAAATACTCCTTTCCCATCCTATCGATATCTTGAAAATATATCATTATTATCCATGGGCATGTTTGTAATGTTTATTAATGGATTGTGCTATCTAATGTGATAAATCATTTTATATATTGTCACTATATACTTGCATCACTTGTTTGTTGAGAACTTCTTGCAGGTGTAAAGCTTTGGGTTAAAGTGCTCAACAGTGGAATGACATCAAATGATTCGATCGAGGTAGGCTTCTTCCTCGTATTGAAGATTATTTTATATGGCACATGTTGGAATTGAGTTTACTTCTTTAGTCATACCTGTCTGTTGTGGTTTACCCTTGGCCATAGAGAGTTTTTCCCTTATAACAGAATTGGCGACTCCATTAGGGATAGATCTTCCTTCTAAGGGTTGAAGTATTTTTTCTTCTTACATTTCTCATTTTCCTTTGTGTTTCTTGTCGTATCATAGTTGGATAGAGTCTGTTCACTCTGGGTTTAAGTTTTTCAGACTTTTACGCTTGCCTAGCCTTGTTTTAAAAGATATCCACCCCTTTTTCCCTGACAGCTATGTATACATGCTTCTTGACCCACTACAAGAAGCGTAAATACACCCTTTTCTCTTGAACAGTTGCGTATACCACTTCCCCTTGCTTGCTTGCTTGGTTTAGTGACTGTTGGGTAGGTTTTGAGGATCACCGAGACTTCTTAGGTCTCTGTGGTGCCTGTTGAGATTATCTGGGATGACAGGAAACCTGTTTGGAGTTGAGTTTTTGGGCGGCGTCTTTCTCTTTGTTTTCTATTTTTTATTTTTCCTTGGTAGTTGGGATGTCTTGTTAGCTACTTGGTAATCTGCTCGAGTGATTGCTTTTATACACAGTAGAAGTTATATATCAAGTCGCTTATAATTCCATTCATTTTATTTTTAATACATTGAAAATAAATAAATAAAATAGGTATTTTGCATTGGTTGGTATTTTTGTCTTGGAACCGTTATCATTAGCTTATCACATTTAGCGAAAGATTTTATTTTACTTATGAGTTGCAGAGTTAAAATTGAAGATTTCCCTGTTTTTATTTAGCATATCATTCACTAAAAAGTTAAAGTTAGGATTTGCATTATATCTATTTTTATTTTCATGCAGAGTCATAACCCCGTGAGTTTCATTTCCATACCTTTTTGAGTAATCACAACCAATAAAATTTACGCTTTAAACTAAAATTGATTAGTCATGATTTTTTTGTTTAGAGTGCACAAACTAGCCTAGGATTTAGTGCCTTGGAATAAGATTTTGTGAGTAAACATCTCCAAGGAAATTAAATCAACATATGTGTCTAAGACAGGGAGTTGATAAATCCATTGTATAATTGGTAATATCAAGAGGCTCCACTCACACCCGAGTTAAGCATGAGGTCACGCAAAGTGTTTTGAAGGGATAACCCCTGGATACTCACCTAGCATCAAAGATACTTCTGTGATTTATTCATATTTGGGGATCTATATAGTATCCATACCTCTGTGAAAGGTGGTACTTTCAAGGTTTTGGGCATTGCTACCCTACCCATACGGTAATCCAAACTTATGACTATTCGCCTGTGCATCGGTTATACAATGGTTGATTAGTTGTTTGAATTAGGTTTCTCATAGGTTACTTATAGGGGTTATTCTTCTTATATCCTAAGTCAGATAGGAATCAGACAACACACAACCTTTATGGAAGATTACCTCTCTGGGGGGATTTGACCGACTGGCTTTTAAGCCTACAAGGGCCCTTATAACTGATTATGTTACCTCCAAACTTTAGCAGGGAGTCTCAGGTCCCTCCTAGATGAGGCGTACCTTCTTTAGAGAGGGAGGCCACTCAACCGCATTAGCCCATTTGCATGCATATTAGCCAATTGAACTTTTGGTATGCTCTTTGATTACTAGTTGGCCCTAGGACTATATTTTTTAGTTTAATTATCATGAATAGCGGAGTTCCCTTTACTCCTCCATTCACTGCTACGCCCCCCATGATGCCTCCTCATTTCATGGGGGTAGACCCTTCTATTTTTTACAATGGTATGCATGATTACAATGCTCAATCCTCACCTTATGTCTCTAGTAATTTTTTTGTTGATATGCTTTCCCACATGCAACCCCCTCCCTGGTCTATTTATATGAATCCTAGCATTGGACCTGGGGGGACCATCGCTCCCATGCCCAATTCTTCATTTGATATGAGTCATGTTCCCATGGGAGGTTGGAACCTTCCACCTTATGGATCCAATCCTAGCTATGCTCTTTCAGGATCTAGTGCTTATATGGGTGCTTATTACACCCTGCCCATGTATCTTTCGTCTTCCATGTTGGTCCCTTTAAACACTTTTTCTACACCAGGTCCTCAAGTACCCCCAAGTCTTTTGTATGGGAAGAATCAATTTTATAATTCAGGCTACCCTCCTTCAGGGACACCCTCACAAGGGGGAAACATATATCCTCACTCGAATAATTCTTATCCTACCTCGGTCTCTTTACATACCTCAGTGATGATTCTCATCCAGACCTCTTCAAACCACCTTGGCATAAACCACCATGTTTCTAGTCTAGGACAGGGAGTATGACAGGATCCTTTCTAGCTTGCAATGTTTTAGAATCAATCTTTTCCAGGACCTTGGAATCAAATGCTACAATCTATCACTAGCCCAACCACTATAATCCACACCAATGCACCAACACCCACCTCTGCTATTCATGTCGGAGATGAGTCAACACTTTCTGCAAATCATGTCAACAACTCGCTTCCAACGTCTATCAATTATGTTGGGGGCAACATCCTTTTTCACCATGTATAATAGTCGTGTCATGTCTCTGACTCCTATTCATCATACATGAGAYGACTCTCTTTCCTCGGCCAGTCCAATCAAGAAACCTAAATGTCTCAGTCGTAAGCCTAAATTCCTTTGCAAGACTTGTGAAGGAAGCCATCTTACTCACTTGTGCAAAGTGACTTCCAGGATACCAGAGGCACGRGGCTCACCCAAAATCCCTTCGGACTTCRAGACACCCATGGTTCCTCCTCACACCACTTCACCTTTAATGATCTCGACAGTCTCACCACTAAKATTTTCCTCTGACCTCACCCCCTCCATAGAGGGTGAAGCATATCCTTCCCTTGTTACCATGCATCCTCTTCAAGCTATAATTGAATAAGTGACCACGCCAGTGCCATTTATGGTCAAACTAACTCTCCCTGAAAAGAGTGATGCACCCTCCAGTCACGTCATCAACATTCCAAGTCTTCCCCCTTCTGAACAAGAGAGATTCATTCTTCCTTTGAATAGTCTCTCTTCGAGTTCTGATGAGGTCCCTTTCGACTGGGAAGACATGAAGAGACATCCCATACCCCCACCTATGTATGTTCCACTAAGAGACATTATTCAAACCATAACAGAGACTATGTACTTCGTTAGCACTTTCTCCTCCTCGACTTATAGAGCTTTGGGTTTTCCCAAGATTTTGTCAACTATTCGTAGGATACTAACTTTCGGTAGAAGGTCGAGACGGGAACCTTGCCATCCCCCTTTACATGTTGGTTAGAACTAAAAATGAGCCTTATTTAAGCTCTTTTCTGACTCATTATTAAAAATAGAAAATATCACCGAGTGATTTGTCCCTTTCACTCTCGTTAAAATTGGATTTGAAAGATCATGAGTCTTAGTTAAGCTCTTTTATGACTCTCTATCAAAAATGGAAAAAATCGCCGAGTGAACTTGTCATTTTCACACTCGTAAATTGGATTTGAAAAGACATTTGTGTGGCACAAGTTTACCCCTTTTTACACCAAGTAGACTAAAATATATAAAAAAGGACATTTTTTGGCATAAATTGTGATTGCATCTCATGCCTTTGCTTGCAGTATTGAGACTTTAGTCGGTTCTCTCTTTGCGTTATAAACCATGGCTTGAGAAGTTTGCATCCTCAACCAAGTAGAACCTTGTTTATATCCTTCAAAATTTGACACCCTATACCCTAGAGGGAACATCACCCCAAGTGTCCATCTCCCGCATGCATTTCCCTGCATTTAGCATAGGTACATTCCACTGCTAGAACTAGTTTTTCTTACTTGCGACACTCATTCCCTCCTCTGTATCATAGCATTCACTTGCTATGAAAAACAAAAAAATATGGGTGAGAAGGGAGTACTATATTGTAATTGGCAGCAGTCGTGTCACCTTTGAACATAGCACAAAGTTATTGAGTCCTTGCGTCATCATAATTTTGGGTTTAGCATGGCCTTAGGAAGCTGATCTCGTTATAGAAGTTTCTCTACCGACTGGTTAATTTTCTAGTCACTATAGAGAACATTATGGATGCCTCCTGGATCTAGTTGTCACATCATTAAGTCTATTATTTCGAAGTCCAATGTACACCTCGTGCTCTTGTTCAAAGGAAGTCTATCAACCTATGTCAACCACTCCTTAGAAATCTTGACTTTGCATGCCGGCCATACCCTCAGTTTGTCTTAGAAAGACATGATACTTTGGTCTCATGATGCACGTTGTCTCTACTTTCATCATTGGTAGGTCATCTTGAACCCAAAAATTGACATTTCATCATGGGTCATTGACTGGGTGGTTTCCCTTGTGTTCGATGGCAAGAGATATATTCACACTTTGGGATTTGTGTAGTGTCTTGGATGTCATTATCCTTATTGGTGGTTTCCTCGCCTTTGTCAGCAATTTTCATCATTGGCTTCTATTCAGAGGTTCTTTTTCATGTACCGCTTGCATTTGGCACACACGAAAGACGCACAGGGTCATTGGTTCATGAACATGTTCCTTGTCTGATCTTCACCAAATCATGAAGCTCCTGCTTTGTTCCTCATGCTGACTGATGAGAGATTCCTTAATTCTCTCCTTTCAGCGGGTCTCTTTCCATAGACTTCAGATCATGTATTTTGGATACGATCCCTAGAGTTTTATGAGTACCTTGAGGCTTGCAGTCATTAGTGGTTGTCTCTCTCACCATTGACATATGGGGATACATCAATGTCTCCTGATCAATGGATCTCTCAAGTGTTTGAAACCATCTCCTTTATTCACATTTGTAGAGATGTACTTGGTGCCTTGATACCTACTTTGATCATTGGTAAGTTGTCTCACATTTGTTAATGGTATACCTCAATGACCGGTAATCAAATGATGTCTCATCGTGCTCCACCTCAACTCATTTATTCACATGATGTAGACTTGCACCATTGGCAGATTGTATTGAAGACTTGAAGAAATCACTTTGTGAACGCAGTTTTCTTGAGATGTTTCGTCCATTTCATTGGACCAGTACCTATTTGACTTTAGTGATCATGGGAGATTAGATTGTACTCCATGGTATACATATATCTTCATATTGATTTTGAGACTGGTTCCAGTGGGCCTTGTTTGTGACTATGACAACTATTGGCATGTAACTGCATTTATACTTGCCTACTCATGGCCATGAACACTTGTTGGTATATTTTTCACATGGATCTGCATTGTATTCTTGGCAACAATGTATGAAAATTCAGTACATAATGTAATGAGCAATTGAGTTTGTTCATCTAGTTCTCTACCACACCACTTCTGGGTTATTTATAATGTATTTCGGCTATCTCATATACTCCTCTAATCTCACACATTAGGGGGCATCTGTTATAGAAAGATTTTCCTCACCATTGCTATCTTGCACAGAGGGCCTTTTTCCATTTCCCTATGTAGACTTATCAACCCCTTTTTGATAAATCCAGAGCCAAAAATATATATTTCCCCACATATACACTCCCTAACTACTTTACAAGATGAGTATACGCTTTTTTCTCCACCACAAATTGCGTATATTGAGATTTGTGATAGAAAATACAAAATGAGGTCAGGTTTCCATGTCACGACAGAAGATATCTGATCTTTTTCCTTCCATATACTATAAACGTTCTGACTTGGCCCTTCAATTTCATTTTGGAGGCTATAAGAGTACAATTTCGAGCTATGGAAAAAGAGGAGAAAGCATTCAACTTTGAGAGAAAAGTTACTATGGAGAAATTACTTCATATTGAGTCTACATACCTTTGTCCCTTAAGTCTGAACACAGTGTTCAACCCCCAAGCTTTTTCCTTATTGTTGAGAGGACCTCATTTTACCTCTTTGCTATGAGCTTTCCTTTGGTGGAGGATTGAAGTGGTGGAGACCCAGTTGGAAGGAACTTCGTTTCTTGGTTTTGAACCGTGACGACATGGAAGTCTATAATGTGGATACTTCTATTGATCAATTATTAATAGAAATACTCCTTTCTCGTCCTATCAATATCTTGCAAAAATATGATTATTATCCATGGGCATGTTTGTAATGTTTATTAATGGATTGTGCTATCTGATGTGCTAACTAATTTTATATATTGTCAATATATACTTGCATCGCTTGTTTGTTGAGAACTTCTTGTAGGTGTAAAGCTTTGGGTCAAAGTGCTCAACGGTGGAACAACATCAAATGATTGGATCGAGGTAGGCTTCTTCCTTGTATTGCACATTAGTTTATATAGCACATGCTGGAATTGAGTTGATTTCTGCAGTCATACCTGCCTGTTGTGGTTTACCCTTGGCCATAGAATTTTTTTCCCTTGTAACAATCCAACATCGTATTAATTTTAGGCTCTTGATAGAATGTGCTAAAACAATGCTAGGATTCAATATTTAGTGCATCCTGACCATAAAATTCCTGTCCCATTTCATCTCTGATCTCCCAAAGGTGTTTCTTGTTCCTTGTGTAACTAGCAAAAAGATGAAAAAATTTTGTATTCATGTCTCCACATATAATCCATATTCCTCTACTTTTTAACCGCCACCTTCCTTCCTCATCCAATAGTAACTTATTTCTCTCTGCTTCAAGTTATTTTAATCTGGTTCTAAGATCATGATCAAGATCAGATTGCAAGAATTTTTCAGTAAGCTTTGCAATCCCTTTTTCTAAATGGATATAAAGAGCCAACTCCTTTTTCTTTTTTGTAGCCAACCATTTCTTCATTTCTGCCTTTAAACCTGAGAGTTTTGTAGACAACCTACATTATGCTCCATCCCCAACAACATCATGTTGTGTACCCCAATAATTTTGAACAAGATCACAAAAGGAATCTTCAAGTAGGAAATATGGATTGAATTTAAAAGGGTAAGCAATAGGGTTGTAACCATAGTCCAATTGAAGAATAATTGGTGCATGATTCGAAATAAAAAGTAGTTCCACCCATGATATGTATCTTGCAGCATCAATTAGAAGATATTCAAAAACATAGGATCTATCAAGTCTCTTTTGTATTTCCTTCCTTCCTTTTCTGCCATTATGCCAGGTAGGCAGAATCACTGCCAGTTTGATATCCACCAATCTATTTGTGGAAAAGAGATTTTTGAAAAAAGCCACCAAAGGATCGGGCAAAGCTGCCACTCCCCACACTTCTTCGATACTGTCTGCAAAATTTAAATCACCTGCTAAGATAATATTATTAAGTGCCAACAAACCTTTATCTTCTACATGTTCCCAGAAACACATGCGTCCTGTGCATGGCCCATAAGAGTTAATAAAGCTAAGGTTCCTTTTATCCGAAATATGGATACCTATCAAAAGAATGCCACCAAGGCTTAGAAAAGGATGTAGATAAAAAATATTTGGATTTCAAGACACTAACATGCCTCCAGATGTCCCAACAGAGCTAACACAATAGTCATGCAATCAGGGAAAATCGAGCACATAAAGTTTCTGGCTTTCTCCACAGAGACCAAAATTTCTTGGAAAAAAATGATATCAGGATTGGTATTTTTAAAAATTCTTTGTATGGTGGGAAATTTTAGGAGGACACCAACTCCTCTAATATTTCAAAAGAGATAAGGATCATATCTTATCCCTCGCGAGGGATTTAACACCTCTAAGAGCCCCCAATTCATGAGTTGAACCAATGTGTTGAGAGTCCACAGCAGGTGCATTACCTAACTTCTTGCAAGCCCTGTGAGCCTTAATTGGAGAAACCTCCACCCCCAAACCACGTGACCAGGAAAATTCCTTTCCTTTTCTCTTATCCCCATCAATCCTAGATGAGCCAAGGTCAAACCCAGAACTTCCCTGATAGACGTATGATCCCCAGAAGGTTTGTAGTGGAATGGGGCTAATTGAAACATTATTATTATATATCAGTGCTTCTAGGTCCGTATCTGGTGACTGGGCATCCACAAGTTTAGTAGAGATAGGTTGAATAAGATTCTCCATAATCCCCCCCCCTAAGAATGTAGCTTTCGATCCAAGTAAGGAAGGGATGGTAGGGTCTGGTAACAAGGCCTCAAGAACCCTATCATCATCCTGGCTCAACCCACCCAAAACCAAATTATTCTTGACAGAGCTAGAAGTCTCAGGTGTAGATAAGGTGTCAAAGTGAATGGTTTTCTCTAGAAAATCCTTCTCTCAAGAAGAAAGATTAAAAAATAGAGAGGGACAGTAGTATTTTAACTTACCGAGATAAGATTCTATAAGGGTTCTTGTAGAATCGTCTTCCGACACTAATAGAAACGACCCCACCTCTTTCAAATTCTCCTCGCTCATGTAAAAATTATTTTCATATGTTCCCATAGAATCTTCCTGAACCTCGGATCCATTCCAAGAAGGAAAATCATTTCTGAGGTGCCCAGTCCTTCTACACGAACTGCGGCGAAAAGGTTGTCCCTGATAATCAAGTCGTTGCACCATCACTTGTCCTCTCCACTCTAGTTCCAAGGACTCCATAAGACCATCATGGATGTCTACTTCAACCAATATTCGTTCCATGCATTTATCAAGGCTATGTAATCCCTTTTCATCATATTTGAGAAATCATCCTATCAGATTTCCAATGGCCTTTAAGAAACCCTTATTCCACAAATTGAGAGGCAATCCCGGTAATAAAACCCAAACATGCCAAAAACTGAAGTACTCAATGGCAGGGTCAAAACGGGTGCACCACCTCTTTAACATGACACTACCACCCTCGAAGTCCCAAAAACCATTTAAAATGGTTTCAGGATTTTCTAGAATCTTGAAAACTAAACTGAACCACCCCGACGACAAGGTAAGATATTCAAGAACATACCCAATGATGGGTATCCACGATTTCTTCATCCACTCAGATATTGTGATCTCCAACCTGCTCTTATATGCAAACCTCCCGACTAAGGTGCATAGATAAATATTTACCATTTCTTCCAACCCCACATCCATGCCTATGACCAACCTCCTATCTTTTTTTGATTTCCAAACCCTAGACACCTTCTTACTATGCATCTCCTTAACCCACAAGCTTATTATCTGTAAATTATCCTTTATTTCATTGAAAATTAGTAATATTTTATGGCCTTTGTTGGGGGAGCTTCCACCCTACTATCCACATATCCAATGCACACCATTAAACAAAGCCAATTGAGAAGCAATCAGCCAGAAAAACTCATCATAAAAACCCAACATTTTGAGTGGAGATAACAACTAGCATACCCATCCCTAGTCTCTGTGTTTGGGTTCTTTTCATAGCGATGGAAGGAGAGACAGAGAGTAGGAAAAGAGCCATTGCAGTCCATGCGGCTTCCGTAGTGCTTGTGGCTATCATAATCTGCAGCACCCTGTGGCTTCCCTTGATTCATGCTGATGATGTATCCTCTATTGAATTGTAGGACCCAATGGAGAGCATCGAAGTCATTTGTAGATAAAATCTCTATCGCTAATAAACAACACTTATATATTGTATTGCGGGCGTTTCACATTAAAAAAAAATATGATGGTTGAAAAAATATTTTGGGATGATTTTTTTAATACCTCTTATTATGATGTAATTTTTAGTGGTGGCGGTGCTTTATACTTTTATTAAGAGTGAAATAAAATTTGGTAGTGATCATGATAGAGGGGGTGGTGATTAACATTTATTTGTGATTGGTTTATATTTAGTTTAAGAAAAATAAAGAATTATATGTTTTTTTAGAATTTTATTTTTGTGTTTCAAAAGTTTTAAGAAAAACATTTTTAAGTTTTGATGAGTCAAAAGATTAAGAATATCTTTGTTGTAGAAAATGTTTTGAAATTATGAGTTAAAGATAGTTTAAGAAAATGTGTTTTTTTATCTTTAACCATTTTAATGTTACAAATATTTTAAAATTTTAAAATTTTACAAATTAAAAATATATTTTATCCATAGTTGTACATGGCTCCTCTCATTTCCAACATCTCTGAAATTAGTTCTCGAAGTTTTAGGAGCTTGGGAACTAGTTGGAAACGTCCCCAATTGGGAACTTGGGATCTTTTTGGGAGCTTCAACATCAAAAAAATGAAATCTTGGGAACCGGTTTACTAAAAGAAGAGCTTTAAATTAGAATTATATTAAATTAAAATGTAAATATATTTATTCCATTATTACATATACATATTTTTTTACAAATATTTTCATTATATTTATTCAAAATATCACTATAAAACTAAGACTAAACTACATATAAATATTATTTCAAAAATTAGTTAAGTAATAAACTTAATAATACTCACTTTATAGTTGTGGATATGAATTTTTTTTAATGCAGCTATGTTTTCCTTCAAGCCCAAACTAAACATGAAATTCGAATAAATCAATACCTTATCCACAGGAAGCATTTTCTCCACTCTTGTAGTTGATATAAATTGTTGGCCCTTGGTTATGGAAGGGAGAGAAGAACAAGGAAGAAAAGGGAAAAAGTGAACTTCGTAGAAGACACAGTGATTATCATTGGGTCAAAGTGAGATAAAGAGCAAAAAAGACAGACCAAAGTGTGGGAAAGAAAGTCGTTGGATGAGGAGATCGGGGATGATAGATAAGCAAGGAAGAAGGATCATGGATGACTCATAAAGAGGAAAAATCCACCACTAGATGCTTTGGAGCACCGCATGAGAAGAAAGGAAAGATAGGATGGAGAAGCCTTGAAAACAAGGGTCAAGTTGACCTAGGGTTTTAAACATCTAGGGTTTTGGTGTCTAGGGTTTTGGACACTTAGGTTTTGACCTAAGGATGTTGGTGAATGATTGTAATGTACAAATAGAGGTCTAAAGGGCCTAGGTTGGGTTGTTTTTTTGGGTTGGTACTTTGGGTTGATGTATTGTTATTGTTACTGTTGATATTGAGTTGGTCAAGAGAAGAGTATTGTGAGAGAGAGAAGTGTTGAGTACAAGAGCCTTCTGGTATTGTAAGGTCTTCAGCTGGGTGTGAAGATTAACATTGCAGTTGGCTACACAGGGAGGGGAGATAATCGTAGAAGAAAAAAATAAATCATCTAGCTAAGAGTGCAGACAAGAACTATATGCTTTACATCAATATAATATAGCACAAATTTTTGGGCGTAGCCCTAGAGAGAGGGTGAACCACGTATATTTTGTGTTGTGTATGATTGGTATTTTGTGTTTGTCCTTCATATACTGTTATTGCATTGCTAAGGTAGATCTGATAGACGCATGGAGTAGATCAATATGATAAGTGATATATAAATGTTGTGTTATTCCTATGTTGGATCCACTTGATAATCCCCTTGGTTGTAGACATCTCTATCCTGCAACCCCCTCATAACTGCAATGGGTGAGACTGCATCTGCTTTGCAGGTGTTGCCGAAATGCCCAGTAGTTAGGGCTTGTTGGTGTGATTTTGGAGATGAACCCTGGGTCTGCCCCTGTGCTAACCAATGGTTTTGTTATCGGGACAAGAATATTCTTGAGGGAATGTCAAGGTGGTTTCCATCGAAGAAAAAAACTCAAAAGTGGATATACGATCAAGAAAAGGACTTTTCTGAAGCCTAGAACAAAAACCCTAATCTTAGTTAAGAGGACTGGTTGGAGAAGTATATTTTTACTGATATACACAAGATATTCTTTGGAGGAATCCATTAGGAGTTATACGAGTGGCTAGCTAGATTAGTTGATACCCAGTTCGAGATCCGATATAAACTTCATGTGGTCTGGACATCGGAGTGGATCAAGAAGGTCAAGGAAGTTGATAACACCATATCAGGAGTAGTAGATCATAGGTTTGATAACACCATTGGAGGATACATCATAGAATTTGTTCTTGATAGGGTAAAGTCATACAACCAAGCTGAGAGATATTTCTTTAAGGGACCCAGAGGAAAATGTTTACAATTATTGAAGTTGAGACTCAAGATGTTGTTGCTTGAGAAGAACATCTTGAAGATACAATAGATTGGTTGGATCTGGAAAGGCTAATGTTCAAAAATTTGGACAACAACAATGACATAGAAGCTGGACATACGTGCAGTTGAAAATTGTTCAAAGAAGTCCATCTTGAGAACTTGTTTAAGAAGAACTATGGGGAGGAGGGTTTCTACAGTAGAAAAGAAGTAGATCTAACGGACGGACAACATTCAGAACCAACTGGGACAGAGGAAGGACAAGTTGAAGAGATTTGCTGGGGAGGCCGTGAAGGATCAGAAACCACACAGACCATTGAAGTAAGTACTGTTATCCTTCCTGTTGATTTAGTATTAAGAAATCAGAGTAATCCCAGTCACCAGAGCATCTAGAGCAATGTCCATAGTAGTCCACCACATATTCAGTTAGGAACCCTAGTAAGATCTATGGTAGATGAGATGAGACTTTCTATATTTAGGAGAGATGGATCTGAAAATCCTGATCAGTGCTGGTTCCTGTGTAAAGCTGTATGGAACATTAAGAATTTCATAGATGAATTTGTCAAAAGAACCCAGTTCAATACAACTCTAAGAGATTGCGCACTGAGTTGGTACATGAAACTCGTCCAAGGAGTTGCACAGCCTAAGCCATTGAATCAGATCAAGAACACGTTAATTACAGTATTTAAGAAACCTAAGTCAGAGTCACAATGTATCATAGAGCTGAAAGAGATCAAGCATAAAGTGGTTGAACCTGTGTGCGAATTCGATTAGGGATTCAAAACCTTGACAGGTCGATTAACTTTTTAGATCCCAGATGAACAAAATAATGAATGGTTCATTGCTGCCCCCTTACAACACATCAGAGTTCCCCTAATGCAACAGAAAATTGCTTTGTAGGCCAAGGCATTGGAGATTGCCATGAATATTGAATCAACCCCTATGGGAGAATCCATCTCAGGTATGAGTCATATCCTGATTCAACTAACTATTTTGTCTCTGCAGGTTGAAGATATGAAGAAAAAAAAGGGAAAATATAAAAGAGAAGACATCTGGTGTGTCAGATGTAGATATGAAGGCCATGACAAGGAACATTGCCATTTATTCAATGAATACTTTATTTCTAGAGCTCCGATCCCCTTGAAGCAAGTCACCTTACCCTGGTGTGAGGTATGCAGAAACATACATCATACTAGTGAGTGCTATTATATGCAAAAGTATGTTCATACACCTAAAAACTTGTACTGTACATTCTATAAGTCTGTAGGGCTTGATGATAGAGATTGTAGGGCTTATGATCTCATGCATGAAAGGCAAAGAGGCATATATAAGATCCAAGGTGAAGTACACCAAGAAAGAAATGATACATAGTATAACTCTTTTGCGAGAGGAAACTTCAATCCTCATGGTGGATTCAGAGGAAGAGGACGAGGAGGAGAAGTGAGAAGAGGTCGAGGAAAGATCATCTGTTATAACTGTGCAAAACCAGGACACCTTGCAAGGGATTGTCAGAACCCTTGTACCACGTGCAAATACTGCAACTCGTTTGACCATGTTATAAAAGAATGTCCTGTGCTGCTAGCTAAGCTTCAGGAAAGACGAGGACCATAGCAAAACCTGCAAGTGCAACTGATATACGATGAACCTTGTGGAGGAGACCCTAGAGTCTCTATTATAAATAGAGGAGGCATTATTATAGGAGAAGATAGACTGACCCAAGGGAATATTATAGAATATTCAAGAATCAGGAAAGCTACAAAGAAGACCCTAGCCTTTTATGCAAAGAAAGAAAGACAAATATTTGAGGAAGCACGAAAAGAATTTAGAGGAGACCAAAGTTCTTCATCAAAGACAAGACCAGAAGTAAGAGAGTATGGAATGCCTCACACATTTGATCAGTCTGCTTCACCAAGAGAAGGAAAAGAGGTAAGCAAGCTCATGGAATTTTTACATACTTGTATTACGTTGATTCAGGATGAAAGCACTGTACAAGAGTTACAAAATTTAATCAGATAATATGAGTAAGGAAAGATAGACCCCTTACTGAATAGGGAAATACACCAAATTGGTAAGAAGAGAAGGAAAAATAAGGAATTACATTTGAATACTCAAATAGGAGAGTATGAGATAGACTATGTGGTCCTCGACTTAGGTTTGGAGGTCAATGTCATGATGAATCAAACTTGGGCATAGATGGGAAAACCGAAGTTGACCTATTCCCTTATCAGGCTTAGGATGGCTAACCAACAAGTTGTCAGCCCATTTGGACAATTTGAGTATGTCCATGTGGACATCGACGAAGTAAGAACATTTTCATATTTTGAGGTATTTGAAATAGCTGATGATAGTTGTCCTTACCCTGCATTGTTAGGAATTGATTGGGCCTTGAATAACTCTATTGTTGTTGACTTAAAGAAGATACGCGTGAATTTTGAAAAGGATGGCCTTAGGGTCATCGCACCTTTAGATCTAGATGAATTTCAGCGATACACAAAGCCCATCAAAGAAGAAGACTATGCATATGCACTAGAAAACATCTACAGGTTAACTGTCAGACAACGAGATTACATTAATCCTACAGCTGATGGGAATCTAATCTGTTGAAGTGAGAACACATTCTCATCAAATTCAAAAGAAGCACTGGCAAATTGGTAGAATAAGATGTACGAAGTATCCACAAGAAGATGTGTTAGATTAACAAGAGAAGTTCACTAGATCAGCACAATAGTAAGCAACTTACCCACCTTTGACTGTCTGAATCCTTTAGAAACCTTCTTGTCATACTTTGAGGAGAATGTATCAATACAAAAAAGATTATTTTCCATGGATGAGGCCATGAAAGCCACACCAACAAGATGTTGCAGGATGCACAAAAGTAATATCACATACTGGGCAAAATTTTGTACTCTGATGATAGTGTGATTCTCAGCACAAGTAGAAGGATCTTAAGCTTGCTACATAGGTCGAAGCTACCCAAAGGACCCTATGCGAATCTGCAAAGAGGCCTAGAGAGAAATCGTGCAAGAACAGTGGGTACACAAATTAATCAACATGCTGGGCATGATACCTATCAATGGTACCTTCAAGAAAAGATGCACCTCGTCACTAAATATTGGAAAGGTATGACTCAAAATTTTACAACTAAATTCCTATCTGAAATTCAATTTCCTTCAGTAGACCAAGATTTACAGATTGTGAGGAAAAAATTATTCGAGGAGGTATCAAGCCTTCCCTTAGAACAGGAAGAGGATGAATGGAATGCGCCTCTCCAGAAACTGCAAGGTTGTTACAACATTCATGCGGATGAAGATGATGATCTAAGGAAAGTAAACATTGCAAAAACAAGAGGCCAGAGAGATGTGGAAGGGCCAAGAGTTGAGTTACCATTTATTGGAAATCCGATCAAGATCAAGAAAGTCAATATTGGAATAGAGGAGACACTGAAGCTTGCCAATGTCAGATATTATTGGGATGTTGCTACCATTGACAAGATTACAGAGTTGTTGCATGAGTATCAAGACTTATTTCCAACCAAGTTCATTGATATGAAGGGTATTAAAGGACCTATGGGAGAGATGAGGATCCCTGTAAAACCATATGCAAGACCAGTCAAATAGAGACCTTACAGATTGAACCCTAAATATAAGGAAAAAGTTAAGATTGAGCTTGACAGAATGCTGGAAGCATGGATTATAGAACCTGTGGAAGAATCATAGTGGATTATCCCTATGGTGGTGCAAGACAAGAAGACAGGTGAGATCAAGAACTGTGTACCTCTTAGGAAGCTGAACAATGCCCACTTTCATGACCCTTTTCCTACACCATTCACAGGCGAAGTGTTAGATAACATGGGAGGCCGAGAGGTATATTCTTTTACAGATGGTTTTTCAGGATACCATCAGATCCAAATTGCCAAGGAAGATCAGCACAAGAGCACATTTGAAATAGAATGGGGATCCTATCAGTATACAGTCATGCTATTCAGATTGAAGAATGCCCCAACCATCTTTTCCAGGGTGGTGGTCAAAGCATTCAAGGAGTTTTTGCACAAATTTTTAGAAGCATATTTTGATGATTGGACTGTCTTTAGTTTATTCAAAAATCATATTGAATGTCTAAGGCTAATGTTGGATAAATGCAGGCAGTGTCAAATTGCTTTGAATCTGAAGAAATGCATTTTCTTCTCACCATTTGGGGTTATGTTAGGACATATTGTATGTAAGCAAGGATTACTAGTAGATCCATCCAAGATCGCAATTTTAGTTGATATACCCCCTCCTACAACAATTAAATAGTTGTGCACTACATTGGGATACACAGGCTACTACAGGAAGTTCATTAAAGGATATGCTCAAATTACAATGCCCATGGAGAAGCTGTTGAAAAACGATTGTCGGTTTAGTTGGACTGAAGAATGCCAACACATCTTCGACACACTAAAAGAGAAAATGGTTATTGTGCCCACTTTGGTTTTTCCAAATTGGACCAAGGAGTTTCATGTGCATGTCGATGCATCTTCTACTGCTTTAGGAGTTGTGTTATCACAACCAAGAGAAGGATATATTGACCACCCGTTAGCCTTTGTTAGCAGGAAACTATCAATTGCTAAGATTAACTAGACCACCACTGAGCAAGAGGGGTTAGCTATGGTGTACACACTACAAAAATTTCACCATTATTTGTTGGGAGGACACTTTAAAATGTTTACTGATCACTCCATGCTAAAGTACCTAGTCAACAAGCTAGTGTTGGGGGGGCAATTATGTTGATGGCTTCTGTTGTTTCAGGAATATGACTTTGAGATCATAGTAAAGATAGGAAGAATGAACAAGGGTCCTGACCACTTGTCAAGGTTGGAACATGGTGAAGAACCCACCAATTTGGAGGATACACTATCAGATGCACAGTTTCTAGTTATTAGAAAAATCGATGACCACTTCATATATATAGTCTAGTTCCTCTCAAGAATAATGACACCTAGTGAGTATACAATTCCACAGAAGAACAACTAGTAGTGCGCACAATAGATTTATCACTTATATATAGACATCTATAAAATATGGGACCGGATGAGATCTAGCGCAGATGTGTTATGGAGGCAGAATGCCCAATGATCCTCACAAAATATCATGAAGGCATCACAAGAGGACATTATGAAGGTAAATCAACTATGCAGAAGGTTCTTAGAGTTGGCCTTTGGTGGCCTACCTTACACAGAGATGATAAAGACTATTCCAAAGCCTGCAATGTATGCCAAAGGGTTGGGAAACCATCCAAAAGAGATGAAATGCCACTAGCACCTCAAATGATCCTACAAGCATTTGAGAAATGGGCCATTAACTTTGTTGGACCTATAAATCCACCAAGAAATCATACATAAGAAAGATACATCATCACTGTGACAGAGTACTTGAACAGATGGGCCAAATCAAGAGCAGTCAAGGACTGTAGTGCAACTACAACCACGCACTTCATATTTGATGACATCATAACTAGGTTTGGATGCCCAAAGATCCTCATGAGTGATCAAGGAACACATTTCATAAATAAACCAGTTGAAGCCTTGACTGAAGAATTTACTGTCCACCATCAAAAGAGCACACCATACCACCCTCAAGCAAATGGGACAGTTGAAGCATTCAACAAGATTTTGGAAACAACACTAACCAAGATATGCTACGTGAACAGGGATGATTGGGATATAAGAGTACCAACAATATTATGGGCATATAGAACCACTTGCAAGAAGTTGACCATGCAGACCCCTTTTAAGTTGGTCTATGGTCTTGAAGTTGTTGTTCCAATGGAGTATTTGGTACCAAGCCTGAGAATTGTTGTTGTTATAGGTATGGATGATCTTGGATTTGTTCAAGAGAGACTTGCGTAGTTGGTCAAACTTGAGGAAGATAGATTCATTGTAGGATTCCATTAGCAAGTACAGAAGGAAAGAGAGAAGTCCTATCATGATAGACACATCAAGAAGAATACATTTATTCAAGGATATCTAGTGCTGGTTTATGAAAGAAAGTTCATCAAGCATCCTGGGAAGTTCAAAATGCATTGGCTCGGGCCATACAAAATTGCTTATGTCATGAAAGGAGGATTTACATAGTTAAAGATGTTAAAAGGAGACTAGAAGGAAGGACTAGTGAATGGGAGTCAACTGAAGTTGTACTATGACAATCAAATGCCTCACAGCTCTCAATAAAATCACGAGGAAAAGGGTCTAGGTACTAGGTGTAGTTGAAAGTGCGTACCAGACATAGAAAAGATAGTATTCACAAGGAGGAAGAGGAGGCATAAAAATGAAAGAAAAGGCTGCACTGCACAGTGTGAAGTTAAAGTACAACAAAAGAGTCTGATCGAAGTTCCTCGAGATGAGTCATAGGTGAGTGTTGGGGGCCTCTTGGCCTTTAGTTATGGAAGGAAGCAGAGAACAGGGAAGAAAAGGGATAAAACAAACTTCACAGAAGACACAGTGACTGTCACTAGGTCAAAGTGAGAAAAAGAGAATAGAAGACAGAGAAAAGTATGGGAAAGCAAGACGTTGGATGAGGAGATCGGGGATGACAGATAATCAAGGAAGAAGGATTGTGGATGACTCATAAAGAGGAACAATTCACCACTATATTCTTTGGAGCAATGTGCGAGAAGAAAGGAAAGACAGGCTGGCGAAGCCCTGAAAACATGGGTCAAGTTGACCTAGGGTTTTAGACACATAGGGTTTTGGTATCTAGGATTTTGGACACTTAGGTTTTGGCCTAAGGATGTTGGTGAATGATTGTAATGTACAAATAGAGGTCTAAAGGGACTAGGTTGGTTTGGATTTTTTGGGTTGGTACTTTGGGTTGATGTTTTTTTATTGTTACTGTTGATACTGAGTTGGTCGAGAGAAGAGTATTGTGAGAGAGAGAAGTGTTGAATACAAGAGCCTTCTGGTATTGTAAAGTCTTCAATTGGGTGCAAAGATCAACCCTGTAGCTGGGTGCACAGGGAGGGGAGAGAATCATAGAAGAAGAAAAGAGATTAGCTAGCTAAGAGCGCAGACAAGAACTATATTCTTTACATAAATATAATATAGCACATTTCTGTGGACGTATCCCTAGAGAGAGGGTGAACCGCACATATTTTGTATTCTGTATGATTGGTATTTTGTGTTTGTCCTTCATATATTGTTATTGCTTTGCTAAGGTAGATGTGATAGACGCATGGAGTAGACCGAGATGATAAGTGATATATGAATGTTCTGTTATTCCTGTGTTGGATCCACTTGATAATCCCCTTGATTGTAGACATCTATGTCCTGTAACCCCCTCATAATTGCTTCGGGTGAGACTGCATCTACTTCACAAGTGTTGAAGAAAGGGCTAGTAGTTAGGGCTTGTTGGTGTGTTGTTTGAGCTAAATCCCGGGTCCACCCCTGTGCCAACATCAACCAACCATATCATTAACTTTTATTGTATTTTCATTTTTCTTTTCCTAGAAAAAAACATAATTTTATTCAGCCGAAGAGACAAAATTACATTTTTTATGTGCTTCAAGGAGCACAACACCTCATGGATGTAGTATATGTGTTAGATAAAAATAAAAGAGTTTTTAGAAATTCTATGACTTTCTTCCAAGTAGAGAGTTCCAAAAAAAAAACAGTTTAAGTTAAAGTAATGATTCCAGTGGACTGTGAATCTGTGTTGCAGATTATGAATCTGTGATCTGTAGTCTCATGTAGATTTCTTCCAAAAATTTTGTTGTTGATTGCATCCAAAAATGATTTTTAATGTTGTTGTTGCTCATGTTGTGAATCATGTTGTTGGATTGATTGAGTCTATAAAAGGTCGGTGGTAAAAATCTTGTGAGTTTCCACTCTTGTGCTCTATGATGTCCTAATGTCTCAAAGCAAGGAGGAGCCCTTCTTTTGAGAGTGCATCCGCTACTATGTTCATGCTCATGTAGACATGGGATATAGTTGTTGTGTCAAAATGTTAGGGTCCTAACCTGCACATAGGTAGAAAAATATATTCGGATGTAATAAAGGTCGATATTAATAAACCATTGCAATAAAATAGAATAAGTCGAATGTAAGAAGACCTAAGAGAAGCTTCTTCTTCTAGAAGGATCTTCCTCTAGATGCTTCTTTTGATAGACATATTTAGTATAAATAGGAGTCAAGGGTATGATAACCCTAGCTTGGATATTATTGTAATAGATCTCTGCTCAACTAGAGGTTTCCCTCTCGAAGAGGCCCGTGAACATTGATTTCAGAATCAAAGTGTTATTTCTATTGTTATTCTTATATAATTTTCATTCTATTGTGGTGATTGTTTTGGTTATATTGTTGTTATTCTGCCATTTCTAGCATTTTATTTATGTTCTGCATACTTTTTATATATGGTATATTACAAGTGGTATCAGAGCACTTTCCTTGGTAGAAATTGTTGGTAAAAAAAAAATTCAGGGTAGAGACGTATTCCAACGTCTTTAAGCCTAAAAGATCTGTTGTTATGTGCATAAACCCTTGGTCGAGGGACTCATACATGCATGAAATACAAGTGTCTCTTAAGCGCACATATTTTGGCCACCCTTGTAACCTCTATTGGTACCCCTTCGAGTGGTAGTGCATTAGACATCACCTATTTACAGATCAACCTAGATTTCATGAAGCCCTCTTTAGATAAACCGATTGGCCGCCTGACTGCTATAGTGCCACTGAGAACAACACTCAGGAAGATACTCTCTAGTACCTGGGTAGTCAGGTAGTATAGCTAATGGTACAGTCTATCCTCCTTAGTTAGTTCCCTGAGATATTGGGTCGAGTACTACTGTTCGACCCGGCACGTATATCAGAGATATATACCACAGGGAAAACCCATGTCTGTAGAACCCTTGAACACCTAACCCTTGGGGACAGAAACATAAACAAATTAAAATAGACAAGATATATTTACGTGCAACTTTGTTCAGGTTTCCAAGTAACTACGCTTTTCTACCTGGTTAAGCATTTGGGCATTTCATCACTGCAGTATTCATCAGACTAGAGTATAATTCTGCAGGTTTAAAAAAAAAGTCTGGAAATTTTTTCACCATTATTTGAGACCTATTCCATTTGATTCATCCCTTCACTCTTATCACATTCATACATATCATTTTTCAGGAAAAAAATTGAGCCCACCCACCCCTTTTCGGTTCCCTCATCCTCATGGCCCATACCTATAGCCAAGACTTGGAAGCTGGCTTCAATACCTTGCAATACAGTCTCACCGAGACCCAAAAAGAAGTGAAACAACTAAGTGCCAATGTTACCACCATCAATACAACCATGCAGTCCTCAATGGAGGAAATCAAACAAGACCTGACCACCCAACTTGAATCTATGTTTTTGTCACTCTGCACCAAGCTTCATATCCCTATAGATAACCCTTCCTTTGACTAACCCCAACATACTGAAGGTGAACATTCCTCTCATTCCCATAAATTTTAGCACCATCACTTTCAACGTGACCTACACCTTCCACGGGTGGATGTGACCTAACTTGATGGCTCAGACCCCACTGGTTGGGTAACCCAAATGGAACATTATTTATCTTTATACGACATTACAAATGACTTGGCCAAACTTCGGTATGGTGTTCTCCATTAAGACCAAGAACGTTGGCAATGGTGGAAATGGAGAAAAACTTCACATCAAGGGTATATTGCCTAGACCCACTTTGTGGCATAGCTTTATGAATGATTTGACAAAGACACCAACCATTTGGGTCATTTGACAAATTTGAAACAATCAGGAACAATGGAAGAATTTATAGCTAGCTTTGAGCACTTGGATTTTCGAACAAAGGGCATGTCTGATGCATTTTTTCAAGAGTGTTTTATCAGTGGCCTTAAGGATGAGATTCGGGCCCATGTCCTCATGGTTCATCCTTAGAGTTGGGTGGAGGATACTAAAAGAGATAAATAATAGCAACAGGTTGTATCTTCTCAAAACCAGAAACCTGCCTTTATCCCTCGCCCTAAAACAATAAATCCCACTACTCCCTCCACTCCACTAAAGATCCAAAAATTGACCAGGGATGAAATGGATGAATGCCAACTCAAAGGCCTTTGTTCTAATTGTGATGACAAATATTTCCCATGCCACAAGTGTAAGGAACAAAATAATTTTATGGCCATCTCCGATTATATTTCAGAAGAGGATGTTGAAACTCCCCTTTTGTTTGAGTCACCTAAAACCACTGACATAACCCCTCCCTCAGACCCTCTCGAAGTAGAACTGGTCATTTCCCTCAATGATCTCACTCGTTTCTCTCCTCCCCAAACCCTCAAGCTAATCAGTTACATCAAGCATTGGAAGGTCATCATTCTAGTTGATAGTGGAAGCACCCATAATTTTATTCATCACTGCATTGCCCAAGAAAATCATTGCTACATATATGCCATCAATAATTTCCAAATCATGATTGCCAATGGTGGCTCCATGAAATGTGGAGGGCATTGTGAAAATATGTGTCTCCAAATTGGTGACTACCACCTAAAATCTCATATGTTTTCTATCGACATGGGCGATTGTGACATTGTGTTGGGTGCATACTGGTTAAGGAGTTTAGGTCCCATTCTCATGAATTTCAAGGAATTAACCATGCAATTTGACCAGGAGGGCCACCAATATAAGTTCCAAGGAATCACTGTCAGTTCACCTGAGATCATTAGTTCCCATCGCATGGAAAAGATGCTCAAAAAAGGTCATTTTGATGTTATTTCCCAATTCCATGCCATACAAGAAATAGATACACCCTCAGCGTTGTAAGACCTCCAAGCCATCCTTTCTAAACATCAAGTAGTCTTTTCCACTCCCCAGGGACTCCCTCCTTCCCATGGTGTTCATGATCATTCCATTCCCCTTGTACTCATAAGACTTCCTCCCAATATCTGTCTGTATCATCACCACTTTTCCTAAAAAAATGAAATTAAGAAAATGGTCCAACAAATCCTTAATGCAGGCATTATCCACCCTAGTATGAGCCCCTACTCTTCTCCTGTGGTCATGGTCCTAAAGAAATAAGGTTCTTGGTGAATGTGTCCTGACGTCTGTGTCCTCAACAAAATTACCATTAAAGACAAATTTCCGATTCTTGTCATTGATGAACTCCTGAATGAATTGAGTGGCATGCAATTCATTACTAAAATTGATCTTCATTTGGGCTACCACCAGATACGTATGAAAGAGGAATACATTCCCAAGATTTCCTTTAGAACTCATGGGGGCAACTATGAGTTTTTTGTCATGCCCTTTGGCTTGTGTAATGCCCCCTCCACCTTCCAAATCCTCATGAATCATGTCTTATGTCCTTTTATACATAATTTTGTCTTAGTTTTCTTTGATGATATCCTCATCTATAGAAAAACTTGTATAGACCATCTTGCTAATGTGGATCAAGTTCTCCATCTACTCTCTGAGCACCAACTTTTCCTAAAACAGTCTAAATTTTCTTTTGGTGCCTCAGAAGTAGAGTACTTGGGTCATCTGGTTGGAAAGGATGACATCAGGGTGGATCCTAAAAATATTGAATCTATGCAAGACTAGCCTCACCCAAAGACTCTCAAAAGCTTGCGTGGATTTATGGGCTTAACAGGTTATTACCGCAAGTTTGTTAAGAATTATGGAAAGATTGCAACACCTCTCACTGTTCTCCTAAAAAAGAACTCTTTCACTTAGACCCCAACAACTGCTCAATATTTTCAAACCTTGAAGATGGTCATGTACACCACTCCAGTCCTAGCCCTTCTTGATTTCACAAAGACCTTTTCTTGGAGTGTGATGCTTCAGGGAAAGGAATTGGTGTTGTCCTTATGAAAAAGGGTTGTCCTTTTTCCTTCGCCAACAAGAAACTATCTAAAAGAAATCTGGTAAAATAAATCTATGAAAAGGAAATACTGGCTATTGTGCATGTCGTTGATCTGTCGTTCCCTTATCTATTGGGGCGACACTTCCAGAATTAAGACAGACCATCAAATCCTCAAGTATTTTCTAGAACAACACATTTCCTCCCCAGAGCAACAAAAGTGGGTGACTAAGATATTTGGATATGATTATGAGATCATTTACAATAAAGGCAAAGACAATGTGGTTGCAGATGAACTTTCCCGAAAATATGAAGGTGAAGGATCCCTTTTTTCTATTTCCTTCATTGAACTAGATTGGCTCCAAGCCATTCGCCAGGAATGGCTACAAGATCCCAAAAGTTTTCATTTGATCCAAGAATTGCAGTCCAATGCTCTAGCTTCCCTAAGGTATTCTTGGTTCCATGATGAGCTTCAATACAAAGGTCGTTTGTATTTAAGTGAAAAATCAAAGATTAAATCCACAGTACTTTCTGAGCTTCATGCTACACCCACAGGGGGGCACTCAGGGTTCACCAAAACCTATGACAGGGTAAAACGTTCTTTTTTATGGGATGGTATAAAACAAGACATTCATAATTTTGTTGTTGAATGTGATGTGTGTTAATGCAACAAGGGAGAAACAATCAAATCTATGGGCACATTACAACCAATTCCGATTCCACCTGCTATTTGGAGGGATATCTCTATGGATTTTATTACAGGCTTACCCAAATCAGGAAATAAATCAATCAGCATGGTGGTTTTTGATTTCCTTTCCAAGTATGCTCATTTTTGCACTCTTCAACACCCATTTACAGCATCCACAGTGGCTCAAATTTTTATGGATCAGGTCTTCAATCTTCATGGCATGCTCCACTCTATTGTTTGTGATCACGACCCAACTTTCTCAAGAAATTTTTGGCAAGAAATGTTCAAGCTACAAGGCACCCAATTACATCTCAGCACAACTTATCATCCCTAGACTTATGGTCAAACAAAAGTTGTCAGCAAGTGTTTGGAAACATATTTGAGGTTTTTTGCCTCAGAAAAGAAAAATCAGTGGGCTCAATGGTTACCCCTACCTACATGGTGGTACAACACTTCATACCATACAACTACATGCATGACTCCGTTTGAGGCGTTATATGGACATAAGCCACCTTTTGTTCTCTCATACCTACCTGGTGTCTTGAATGTCCAAGCGGTTGACTAAACACTTACAGTTCGAGAGGCTATTCTCTGTACCCTCAAAGATAATTTTTTCATGGCATAGAATCGCACGAAGCAACAAGAAAATCAAGGTCACTTTGAACATCAATTTGCAGAAGGGGATCAGGTGTTTCTTCGACTGCAACTTTACAAGAAAAATTCCCTCAAGGTTGAGCATTGTCATAAGCTAGCACCCAAATTTTATAGTCCTTATACTGTTCTCAAGTTTGTGGGACAGGTGGCCTATCAGTTAGATTTTCCCATCATTCTAAGGTACATCCTATTTTTCATGTTTCATGCTTAAAGAAGGTGATTGGAACTAAGTGCCAAATTCAAACCAACCTTCTGGAGTTATCTTGAGAAGGATCCATTTGGCTACAGCCACAAGTAGTTTTGGACCAGCGTGAGCATCACCTGTCTCAAAGAACCATCAAGGAAGTGTTAGTCCAGTGGAAAGATACAACTTCAGTAGATGCCACTTGGGAACCAACTACCATTCTGCAACAATTTCCACATCTCAAGCCTTGAGGACAAGGTTGTTTTTAAGGGGGAGGACATGTTAGGGTCCTAACCCATACATAGGTAGAACAATATATTCATATTTGATAAAGGTCAATATTAATAAGGCCTTGCAATAAAGTAGAATAAGTCGAATGTAAGAATATCTAATAGAATCTTCCACTTCTAGAAGGATCTTACTCTAGATGCTTCTTTTGATAGACATATTTAAAATAAATAGGAGTCGAGGTTATGAGAACCCTAGCTTGGATATTATTGTAATAGAGCTCTTCTCAACTGGAGGTTTCCCCCTTGAAGAGGCCTATGAACATTGCTTCCAGAATCAAAGTGCTATTTCTATTGTTATTCTTATATCATTTTTAGGCTATTGTGGTGATTGTTCTGGTTATATTGTTGTTATTATGCCATTTCTAGCATTTTATTTTTGTTCTGCATACTTTTTATATTTGGTATATTACACAAAAATTTCTAGTAAGAGAAAAGTGTCCTCCAGAATAGGGAGGAGGAAAATGTAATGACACTGTTGGATTTTCCTTGCCCAGTTCAGTACAATCATTGAGTCTCCAAATATCTAGATGTGTCATAGATCTTTATCTTTTGCAAAGGTAAGTAGAAGTTTTAACATGAAAATCTATTCAAAGTTATTTGTACCATGTACTAGCCCCATTTTTGTGTGAAAGAAGTGTGTTTCTGAAAGATGTAGTACGAACCCACCCCTAGAATGATGGTTCTATCAGGCCCCATCAAATTAAGACCATGGCTTTGATTTCTCTATTTGTTCTGGAGAGAAGGATTGTATGATTGGAACTTTTTTTGTTTGTGAGAAATGTGAGAGTATTGAGACTCTTTGTGAAACAGTTTTTTCTGGGACAAAAGATTTGTCATGGAAATTTTTTGTTTTTTGGGCCATCCAAATTCCCAATATTAGGATGGGGGGGAGGGCTTTTAGTTCTTTGTAACTAGGGTCGTGAAGCCAATTTTCCAATCTTGTTTTGGGCTTGGTCCTTCCCATGTTCATGTTTGTCTGATGCTAGCTGAAACTTCCATCCATACTCTTTGGGTAAAAGGGAAGGTAATAAATATATGGTACATTGTTTCATTTTCCAAGTGGCAAAGGGAACATCTACCAGGCCCTTCAATTTGTCACTTTTTTAGAATTTCCCATGTATGGAATTTCCCATTTAGTGTTGCCCAAATAAAGAGTTTAGATTTATGTCGGCACTTTAGATTCCATAGTCCTTTCCACCACTAGGATTGTTGTTGTTGAAAGATATCTAGATTTAGTTTGATATAGCCCAATTTTGGGGTGTATAGACCTGAAGGATCCTTTTTCTAGACCAGTTCATCCTCTCTGTCAATAATTTTGATGTATCCAATTTGTAGAGCTTTGACATATTTTTTGTAGAGTATTGAGGAGGCTCCAGTTAGTCCTAGGTCATCTTTTTTATTCCATCCTTGATGCATGTGTTGTTGAAATTGGGTCTACCAAGTAGGAGAGTAAGTATATATTTTGCTTGTGGAGGAGGTTGATAAGATCTGGAGGGAGAATGTGTGCAGTCCCACTGCCAGGCCAGGGATATGATTCTATGTAGAGAAGGTTTCCTCGACCTATTCTCCATTCCTTCACCAATAAATAGAAAGGAGGAAGTAATATCTTTACAGAAAACAGAGCCTGAAGTATGTGATTTGGATGCGGATCTGATCCAATCTTCCAGTGTCCTCGGGGCTATATTTTTTTGATAGATGAAAGAAGACCAGAGGTTTCTATTGGTGATGAGGCTCCAATGTGTTTTTTTGCCAATGCTTTTGAGAACATAAAAATATTTTTGATCCACAATCCTCCTAGGGATTTTGGCCTTGCTAAAATATCCCATTTTTCCCAAGGCTGTATGTTTTTGTCTCCAGAGCCTGACCAGATGAAACGAAAGAAGATTTTCCTGATATTTTCTAGAGTTCCTTTTGGTATCTAGGTCAGTGACATCTAGTAGACTGGGATGGCCTCTAATACTACTTTAGTTAGTGTGAGTCATCCTTCTCCTGAGAGCCACCTGAAGCTCCATTCGAATAATCTTTTCTCCAGATTGGATATGAGCCATTTCCAATCATTTTTGAGATAGTTATTTGGTTTTAGGTGAAAACCAAGATATTTTAGGCCATATGTGAAGTCTTGAAGAGTGAAGGGAAAGTTCCTTTTGTAATGATCTTCCTCCTCCCTTTCTAGTTCTGAGAAGGAGAGGGTGGATTTTTGTAGATTTATTTGCATTCTAGTTGTTGAACGAAAGAGGGAGAGTATATTTGAAAGTACTTATGCATCTTGCCTTTGTCCACTACAGAAGATGAGGATGTCATCTACAAAGAGTAGGTGAGTGAGTCTTTGACTTGTGGTGATCTTTATTCCGTGGAACTCCCCTGTTCTAATTTAATTTAAGATAGCTCTGCTTAGTCCCTTAGTCACAAGTAAAATGAGTATGGGGGAGGGGGGGAAACCTTGGAGGAGTTATTTTTTGGAGGTGAAGAATGGGGATGATGCTCCATTTATGAGTACTACGAAGGAAATTGAAGTGATGAAATCCATTAGCCATTTGATAAAGGGGACCTTGAATCCAAGATGGGTGAGGAGTAGCCTGATATAGGACCAATTTACTCTGTCAAATTCCTTGGAGAGGTCAATATTTAAAATGGTTCCCTTTTCTTTTTTGGTTTTCATACTATGTCACTAGTACATATGACCAAATTTGTGACGGTTTTTCATTGCTATTGCCACACTTATTTGTCACAATTTCCACAAAAGTGAAGGCTTTTTTTCGTCGCTATATCCATGAGCCAATTGTTCATGGAAAAAATGATGAAATTATCTCTCCACGTGTCATCACCATCAAGATGGGTTAACCCTATGCATCATCAAAATTGGTTCAAAACTTTGTCGCAATTACGACGAAAAATTGTGGCAATGTAAAAAAAATTGTGGAGAGTTGTGACGCAAAAGCATGGCAATAGAGAAAAAAAATTATGCCAAGACAAAAACTTATGACGTGGATGTTGTATGTGCAATGCACAATCATGGAAAATTGCGATGAAAAACCATGGCAATGTAAAAAAAAATTGTGGAAAGTTGCGATGCAAAAACATGGCAATAGCGATGAAAATTTACGCCAAGACAAAAACTTATGATGCAGATGTTGTATGTGCGACACAAAAATGTGGCAAATTGCGACGAATAAAAAACGGTTTTCTATGAATTATCATCGATATTGTGACGCGTCTTTAACGTTTAAAAAAAATAAAATTACAGAAGATATGGTATTACCATATTACATTGTAATATGGTATACCATATTACAATGTAATATGGTAATGCCAAATGACATTGTAATATGGTATTACCATATTACATTGTAATATGGTAATGTCATATTATAGTGTAGTATGGGATTACCATATTTCATTGTAATATGGTAATGCCATATTACAATGTAGTATGGGATTCCCATATTACATTTTAATATGGCGATGCCACATTACATTGTAATATGGTAATGCCATATTACATTGTATCTACTTTCTCAACAAGATGCAAGAAGTTCTTTTTAAAAACAACTTAGGATAGTGATTTGTCCGGTGTGGGATGGTGACCTTGGCATTCAACAAGATAGGAAGTAATTCATTGATGACAAGTGTAGTAGGTGTGCATGTCCACAAGTGTAGTAGGTGTGCAAGTCCACAGGTGTAGCCAACATTTCTATTGAAAGATGGATGTTAGAGAAAATGTGTAGATATTTTAGATTAAACAAGATTATAGTAAATATATATATATATATATATATATCCCCTACAAATAATCAAGGCACTAATCAACCAAATATTGGAAGCATGTGTTATCATGAAGTTGGATTAGAAGTAAGGATACCAATATGAAAATATATAGAAAGAATAATTTGGAATATTACTTTCAAAAAAACACATGGATTGCATGAGTGAGTCATTATGTAATTTATATTAGACAATACTATGACAACACTTCTAAGATTGATGGATGATATCTTAAGATCATTTCTCGAACACCTTTATTGTAGCCTCCTTGGATGATATTTTGACTTTTATCAAGATTTGGGAAGATCATTTGAAACATTTGGAGATGATATGTTTAACCCCTCAACAAAATTAATTTCAAGCCAACATGAAGAAATATGAGCTTGGAAAACAATTATTGTTGTGTATGGATTTTGTAGTTGGAGGATGTGAATTTTGTATTGACCTAAGAAATATAAAATTCGTTGTAAATTGGTTGATATCGGATAATTTAACTAAACCAAGGTAATTCATGGGGTTAGCAAATTATTTAGGAATGAAGTATCTCTTCAATGCACATTAGAAAAGGCAAGTAGAACCTTTCAATTCATTGCAATTGAAAACCAAGTAAATGGAGATTTGACATGAAAGAATTGTAATGCATCAATATTAAATCTAATGAAACTTGTAATTTCATTTGAAATCAAAACAAATGTCACATGATACATAATGGGGGAACCTTTGATACAATGAAGGAGTTGGATAACATAACACTTGAAAATTTTGTTGGTGCAATCATAATATACTCCAAATAAGATAAGGAATTGTGCATCATAGTTTAGGCATTGAAGTACTACATGAATTATTTGTTGGGAAAACAAAAACAAAAATCACTCAAATCATAAGCTTTTATAATCCTTGTCAATTGATCCAAGTCACAACAAAGCCCAGAATTCATGTGAATGGTATCCTACAACATTTTGATTTGGTAATCAAGTATGATAAAAATATACAAAACCACATGGTAAATTTCCTTTAAGACCTCTTGGTTTTTATTTGACCATAGCTCTAAAGTTAAACTCTTATGTACTTGAAGAATATAAGGGATTACCTACATCTAGATCAAATTTTGGAAAATGGTTAAAACCTTATAAAACTTGTATAGTGCATGTCTCGAGTCTTTGAGATGATTGTTGGCTTGAAGGAGGATTAAAGTATAAATTTCATGATTTTGTTGTTTAGAAAGGAGAGCCAAGAATAAGCTCATGTGGGAATCTTGAAGATGTAAAGTCGATATATATTTTAGAGTAAACAAGACTAAATATTATTGTGGTTTTTATACCATGTTGAAACATGAAAACAAGATGTAATTATCTTCTTCACTCATGTAAAGGTGCATTTTGGAATATCTATAGTTATCATGTGTAGTAGTGTTGTGGGTGGGAAAACCCTCCTACGGACTAGCACTAAGGGTTTAATCATGCATGCAGAAAATTACCATTTTAAGGACTCTACTTTTTTCCTATCCTCCCAACAAAAAACCCCACATTCATGAAATACAAAGGTGCAAACAAGATCAGGTAACTCTACCTTAAATCCTTCATTTGATGTCGATTCTTTCTCTTTCACTCGCTCCTTGACTACAAGCCTCCTTCCAAAGATGACCTGCATTCACACATGGACAAACAGAGAGCTGCAAATATGCATTTCATATACTAATTTCTAGGTTAGATGTGACAATATCATGAAATAAATACACAATTTGAACACATGATATATGAAAAAAGTATTCCTTTTTGTATTAATCTTCATAAGAGTAAACTTTACAATATGTGGTTGGCACTTCTCCTCAAATCTGGTCGTGGGATCTTCTTCAACTGTGCTCCAGCTACTTTTGTATATGCTTCTCCTCACACAATAGTTGCAAAAGTTGAGGCTAGGTGAATGTTAATTCGGGTAGAGTTTCTTTACTATGATTTTCCTCCTTTCAAATGGGACCCGTACCCCTTCTTTTATAGACTAGAAGGATCTAGGTATTTAGTCGAGTGACTAGCCATGAATGTTCAAAATTTTTTGTTAACTTACCCAAAACTGTGTGTTCCATTAATAACTTTCCATTTTCCATGATTTTGTAGGTACATGCGGGCAGTCATGGGCCAGCTAGCATGTACACACAGGCTGTAGTGGGTCAGCTAGAGTGTACACATGGGTTGTAGTGGGTTAGCTAGCATGTGCCTTTAGAAAGGTTTTTTTAATAAGAGATGTTTAGTAGTGTGATGCAGGAGCATCTCTCCATACAGCCGGCCAGCCAACCACGTCGGCATGCACGCTTATAAAGGATGAAGGGGGGCGCATCCTCATTTCAATTTTTGAAATAAATGTAATTAAATGTCTTAGGCTATTGAGCCATAGAAGCCATGCCTTTGCGTGGGCTATAGATAAGATAGGCAGTTAATATGTTGAATGGCTGAGATCTAGATCCATACGCTGGACTAGACAACCATTGATTGTATTTTAATAGAGTAGGTAAATCTTGGAGGGAAGCACTAAGAGACCCTCAGGTAAAAGAGATATTGAGATCTCATTTTGAGAGAGTCTGCAAGTAGAGAAGAAGATACAAGGTAGATTAGAGAAGAGCTGAGAGAGCTCAGGAACACCTTGTAAAATATACAGGCATCTGCCATTATTAATACAGAGCAGTTTTTCCTGCATTATTCTGTCATTATATGCATGTCTGTGTGGGTTCCATATATATATGTTGTATGTGTGTGTTGTTATCATACTATTGCAGAGAGTTTCATTGGTTTTCAGGTAGAAGGTATTTGAGGCTTCACACCAGGAGGGTGTGACAGAATGTTGAGGTTCTAATAGCCATGCATAGGAGGATGCACTTCTGAACTTTGAGGAGTCAGACAGAGACGTGCAGAGGCACAGGACTGGCATCAACACTCATATAGTGGGAAGACCTATGAGGTTACTAAACACCTCAAGAGGCAAGGTTGTGTGGCTAAGACGCAGTTGCAGACAGAACCTCTGAGGAGTTCTGTAGGAGCTCTACCAAGAGGGTATTGAGCGTGTGTAAGGGAAGAACTCTGCTATGAGTTTAGAAAGATCAGAATTCTGCCGAGGATTCTGAGAAGCTCTATCTGGAGGACATCGAGCGAAGTAAATGAGTGCATGGGGAAATCATAACTATTGCATGTTCTGTGAAAGAGATACTCCACCAGGAAGGCGTTGAGGGAGTGTGTAGATGGCACAGGAGGAAGGAACTCTTTTGAGTTCTATCATCTGAAGGAAGCATCCACTGAGGGAGCCTTCACCGGGTTACTGAATACCCAGAAGATTCAGCGAGAAAGTCGCTTGAGAAGAAGGGTAGAAAGGAAGCATAGATCAAAGCCTTTGAGGAGCGCAGAATTCCTCCAAGTCTGGGAAGAAAGCTTAGACTCTTGGGAGGGAGCAACAGGAACCGCCGGATCAGGCGGAGAAAGAAGATCTGGACTGTTGAATGGTTATGTCCAGGATGGAGCTTTGGAGCAGAAGGAATCCTCCAAGAAGAGAGCCAATGGCCAGGATTCGCTGGAAAGATCGGTGAAGTCCCGACAACCGTTAGATCGTGAAGAAAGTTGTGCAGGAGTTAAGCATGGATGCACGGGAAGGAGAGTCATCAGGACTCGACTCATCGGGATATTGTGGTTTCTGGGGTCGAGAGATTCATATATGACGAAATCGCGATCGACGATTTTCCGAGAAAATCAGGGCCATTGATCTCAGTAGAGACATGTGGCACAAGATCCCGGAGGGTCAGGGTTCGACACTTTGGAGTTCACGGTGTCAAAAGAAACACGAAGGATTCGCGAAATCCCAAAATACGATGGGTCCCATGGTGATAGTGTGTGGTATTGACAAGTGCCATCGCGTATCGGGGTTCAGGACTTGGGAGGTCCTGTGAAACAGTGTCACGGAAATCGTGAATTTTCTATCGGTGATTTCCCAATTTCCATAGGCATGTGGAGTCCAAGCGTCGGTGGCAAGGAAAGGTGGCATCGGAGAATCGACACATCGAGACTTGGAGGTTGAAGTTCCAACTCGTTGACATTGCGAGTAGCGATTTCCCGATAAGGAGAACCTCGAGAGAGAGAGAGAGAAGGAAGTCATTGATTGACCCGTATCAGGATTCGGGGATTCACAGGGCATAAGCGCGTGACTACAGAATTCATGAAATCACGAATTTTGATTTCCCGATTTGAAAAGGAGGTCAGTGGAGAGTTTCTTTGGGTAGAGAACTTCCAGTGGGGAAGTTGAAGGGAAATTTATCTCTTCGAGCCAAGTGAGAGAAGGTCCCGGTGGAGGCGGACTGCATGGGGTGACGGTTTGAATCAAGTGGTATCAGAGCCTGAGTTCTTGCTTGTATTTTTCAGGCAGGAAAAGAGGCGGAAAAGGAAGTTACTCTGATACACAAGATTTGCGTCAGAGTGGTAATAGAGCTCTAAATCTTGTCTGTATATTTCAGGTGAGAGAGGTGAAGGAGGAAAGGAAAACACTCTGATACACACGACTTGCGTCAGAGTGGTATCATAGCCAGAACTTCATCTGTATATTTCAGGTGAAGTGAGAAGGAAGACAGGAACAACAACATGGTTACTGAAGGCCATAAGAATGCTGAAAGGAAAAGTCTAAAGCTGATGAACGTAGAAGAAATGGATAAAGAGCTCGCTGACATAAAGCGAGAGATGGAGGAGCTCGAAATGAAGATGCGGCAGGATAGGAAGTAGAGAAGGGTTTATGAATTTCCCCTGGGGAAGTCAAGGTTGAAATGGCCAATCAGGGAGCTAATGGTCAAAAGACAGCGGAGGCTGTTGAGAAGATGGTTGAGGTATACTGAGGACCTCAGGGCCACTGAAGATGAGATGATCTGTTACTGTTGGCCAGAAACTGGGAAAAGTCTTGATGATTGGGATGATGAGGAAGGTGAGATGAGATCGTTTGAGGGTCTCATAGACTGCCAAGAGAGTAGTGGAGAGTTTCCATATTGCCAGATGGGAAAGGGAACAGGGAATGAATTGGGGTCGTCTGATGATCACAAGAACTACCAGGAAGGCAGATAAGAAGAAATTCCAGATTGCCAAGAGGGCAACGAGTTGAGGTCAATAGAGGATCTCATGAACTGTCAGGAGGACAGTGAGGGAATTTCACATTTTCAGTTGGGAAATGAAGAGAGATCATATGAGGATCTTGGAGACTACCAGGAGGGCAGCGAAAGCATTGAAATCTTCGAGGGGAGCAATAGAAGTATCCCGTATTACTAGGTAGGCATGGATGAGCAGATAAAACCATCTGTGGGTCTCAACAACTCAGAAATGAGTTGGAATCATCCAGGGGAGATGGAAAAGAAAGAGAGCTCAAAGGTAAATATGGATCAATAGGTGCAGCTGACAGAGGTAAAAAAACACCAGGATGATATCTTGATGATTGGGGGAATTCCTATATTCCTTCCATCTGACCAGGAGGAGGCAGAAAATTCTGTTGAAAATGCAGCAATAGCAGGGGAACAGTCACAGTTGATGATGACTGTCAAAGAAGAAAAAGATTTGGAGCAGGCATTTGAGACTGCCCAAACAGGTGAAAGGAAGAATGAGTGTTCTACGGAACAACTCAATACTTTCAGCCAACAAGCTGAAAGAGTTGTAGCACTGAAGCTGAGAGTAGAAGAAGAAGCAGAAGATGAAGAAGATGAGCATTCAGTGGAGTGTCTCAATGACTCCAGCCAGCGAGCTGAGAGCACTATAGCATTTGAGCTGATAGCAAAAGGAGCAGATGAAAAGGATGACGAGCATTCTGAGGAATGGCTCAACATTTTCAGCCATGCAGCTGAAAAGACTGCAACAAGGGAGGTTGCAGAAGCAGAGGAAGAAGAAGTAGGCAGTATTTGCTTTGTTGATCTATGGGATCAGATAGAATCCCTAGAAGAAAGGGTGAAAGTGCAAGGAGGGCACATCCAACAGGTGAAGTTGGAAATAGATAATGAAGGAGGTATGGGGAATCATAGCGATCTTCCCAATGGCCAAATTTTTTTGCAGCTGAGGAGACTGCATGAGCACAACCAACCACTGGAACAACTGGATGAGGTGATCATGGAGATCAGCAGGCTGATGGTGAAGTCAGCAGACACTATCAGCAAGGCAAGGCTGAGCAGAAGGAAAGAAGCAGCAGCAGCAGCGACACAGTGGAAGCAGCAGCAGTAGCAGAACAAAGCGGATGAACAGCTCCAAGGATTTGTTTAGGATCATGGAGGATTTCCAACAGCTTAGAGGAGAAGCTCATGAGTAGGATCTCATGAATTTTGCAGCTGTGGAGTATGATGCAGGAGCATCTCTCCATACATCCAGCTAGCCAACCACATCGGCGCGCATGCTTATAAAGGATGAAGGGGGGCGCAGCCTCATTTCAAATTTGAAATAAATGTAATTAAATGTCTTAGGCTATTGAGCCATAGAAGCCATGCCTTTGCGCAGGAAGATAGGCAGTTAATGTGTTGGATGGATGAGATCTAGATCCATACACTGGACTAGACAGCCATTGATTGTAATTTAATAGAATAGGTAAATCCTAGAGGGAAGCGCTAAGAGCCCCTCAGGTAAAAGAGATATTTAGATCTCATTTTGAGAGAGTCTGCAAGTAGAGCAGAAGAGACAAGGTAGAGTAGAGAAGAGYCGAGAGAGCTCAGGAACACCTTGTAAAATATAAAGGCATCTTCCATTATTAATACAGAGCARTKTTTCCTGCATTATTCTGTCATTATATGCATGTCTGTGTGGGTTCCATATATATATGTTGTATGTGTGTGTTGTTATCATACTATTGCAGAGAGATGCATTGGTTTTTAGGTAGAAGGTATTTGAGGCTTCACACCAGGAGGGTGTGACAGAACGTTGAGGTTCTGATAGCCGTGCATAGGAGGATGCACTTCTGAACTCTGAGGAGTCAGACAGAGATGTGCAGAGGCATAGGATTGGAATCAACACTCATATAGTGGGAAGACCTATGAGGTTACTGAACACCTCAAGAGGCAAGGCTATGTGGCTGAGATGCAGTTGTAGACAAAACCTCTGAGGAGTTTTGTAGGAGCTCTACCAAGAGGGTATCGAGCGTGTGTAAGGAAAGAACTCTGTTATGAGTTTAGAAAGATCAGAATTCTACCGAGGATTCCAAGAAGCTCTATCTGGAGGACATCAAGCGAAGTGCATGAGTGCATGGGGAAAGCATAACTGTTGTGTGTTCTATGAAAGAGATACTTCGTCGAGAAGGCATTGAGGGAGTGTGTAGACAGCACAGGAGGAAGGAACTCTTTTGAGTTCTATCATCTGAAGGAAGCATCCACTAAGGGAGCCTTCACTAGGTTAATAAATACCCAGAAGACTCAGCGAGAAGGTTTCTTGAGCAAAAGGGTAGAAAGGAAGCATAGATCGAAGCCTTTGGGGAGCGTAGAATTCCTCCAAGTCTGGGAAGAAAGCTTAGATGCTCGGGAGGGAGCAACAGGAACCGTCGGATCAGGCAGAGAAAGCAAATCTGGACCATTGAATGGCTATGTCCAAGACGAAGCTTTGGAGCAAAAGGAATCCTCCAAGAAGAGAGCCAATGGCCAGGATTCACTGGATAGATCGGCAAAGTCCCGACAACCGTTAGATTGTGAAGAAATTTGTGCAGGAGTTAAGCATGGACGCATAGGAAGGAGAGTCGTCGGGACTCAACTCATCGAGATATTGGGGTTTCCGGGGTCGAGAGATTCATATATGACGAAATCGCGATCGACGATTTCCCGAGAAAATCAGGGTCGTTGATCTTAGCAGAGACACATGGCACAAGATCCCGGAGGGTTGGGGTTCGGCACTTCGGAGGTCATGGGGTCGAAAGAAACACGAAGGATTTGTGAAACCCCAAAATGGGATGGGTCCCACGGTGATAGTGTGTGGTATTGACAGGTGGCATCGCGTATCGGGGTTCGGGACTTGGGAGGTCTTGTGAAACAGTGTCACGGAAATCGTGAATTCCGGATCAACGATTTCCCGATTTCCACAAGGGTGTGGAGTCCAAGCGTCGGCGGCAAGGATAGGTGGCATCGGAGAATCGGCACATTGGGACTTGGAGGTTGAAGTTCCAACTCGTTGACATCGCAAGTAGCTATTTCTCGATAAGGAGAACCTCGAGTGAGAGAGAGAGAAGGAAGTCAGCGATTGACCCGTATCGTGATTCGGGGATTCACAGAGCATAAGTGCGTGACTACAGAATTCATGAAATTGCGAATTCTGATTTCCCGATTTGAAAAGGAGGTCAGTGGAGAGTTGTTGTGGGTAGAGAACTTCTAGCGGGGAAGCTAAAGGGAAATTTAGCTCTTCGGGCCAAGTGAAAGAAGGTCCTGGTGGAGGCGGACTGCACGGGGTGACGGTTTGCAATATAGTGGCTTGGAAAAGAAGGAAAATGAGATGGCCTAATGCTAGGTAAGCATGTCTGGTGAAAATTAGGGCTATAAAAGATGCCCCTTAATGTGTGATGTTAGAAGAGAATCTGATGGCTGAAATACATTATCAATCTTTATCAACATACCAAACCAGTGAGCCCAGGGACCAAAATTCAGGAGGTGCCATCTGCAAAATAACAATTATCTCATTGAGGCGGGCATACCCATGCTTGGGATGAAATAAAATCATGGTTTCCAATCAAATACATTACATATCCATGTCATATAACTATATAAAGTGTAGTCGTGAGTAATACATAATGTATATACATCTCGAAATAAAAAAGATATACATGTATAGTATCCATCTTCTATAAGTTGATAAGGCCTGATGGCTGGAGATGAGGTCTTCAGAGCTCGAGAAACAACTTCAAAATATTCAAAATTCCAGTTGGAGTGTAATGTAAGTGTACGACTTCACTACCTAGAGGTCTTCGACTGCTTCTCAGGAACAGAATAAAGGATTTTGATGATCAGGTTGAGGGCTTCATGGATTTCGAACAAAGACTTGATTGGGATTTCAGAATGACTGGGCATGAGGGTCAGAGACAATCTGCAGAGGGGCTGAGTCAAGATTGGTAATAAATTCCCTTGGACAATAGCAGAACATGAGATGAGACTCAGGTAGCATGACAATTTTGACATAAGTTCATGATGCGGGAGGCACCACAAACTCTCCATATGTTTGGAAGAATAACCAAATGGAGGAGGACATAGCTCTATTTAGCGAGAACAACTTCCTAAGGTCATATTAAATCCCACGTCTTTGACAAAAAAATGGAAGGATGTTCTTTGTCCAAGGGTGACTCATTGTGTTGCCAATAAAAAGAAAATACTTTTCCCTTCCTCTTTTTGGGGTATATTTGATTTTTTTGTCTTTTTCAATAATTTTGGAAAGATTGAAAAAGAATAAAATAATGCTACGTTAAAAAGGAGGACCGAGTCTCACAGACATATTAGTTCCAAGCGCACGAAACATAGGGATGCTCAGGGAAAAGAAACATATGCAGGAAAAGGACACTTGGGAAAAATCTTCTAGGGGCCAAAGGTGTCAAGATGCAGAGGCAAAGTGCTACAGGGCTTGCATATAAGGCATGCTTCAAATGGTTCAGTTGAGAGCAACATGAAGTCTTCATTAGGCCAAAAATGTAGGTATGCAAACGTGGTTAACAAAACACACAATGGTAATGTCCTTCGATGTAATTTTAATGAGCCCAAAGAAGGTAAGCTCGACAGTTTTTCATATTTAGAGAGTTTGGAAAAATGTAAAAGGAGACTCTGCTGGGGTACCATTTTCAAATATATTCTAGTGAGCTCAAAAAAAGTGTAAAATAGGATTGACCGGACATCTATTCAAAACCATTTTAACAAGTGTGATAAAGACAAGGTCACTCAACAATTTTTTCATTTTTAAGGAGTCTGAAAAAATATTAACTATGGACTCCATTTGGAATGTTCTTCTGGACCATTTTAACGAGTGTGAAAGAATAAGGTCACTCGACGATCTTTTCAATTTTATGGATTTTGAAAAGAGATTAACTATGGACTCTGTGGGTGTTCCTTTTTCGTAAATTTAGTCCCTTAGGCCGGAAAAAGGGTTAAAATTATATCTGAGAGTACTCTTCTAGAGAATGGAGGCTCTTAGAGTATACATTTGTTCATACAGTTGACCATCTGGACCGAAAAAGGGGTAAACTACCATTGGACAAACGTGACTTCAATTTTTAGTTTAGCGAGCGTGAAGGTCAATAAGATCGCTCGACAATATTTTCACGTTTAGAGGGTATTAAAATACCTTAAAAGAAAACCCGTTAAGTTTTGGGAGTCCCGAGGGTGAGGTCAAGAGTGATAAGGAATCATGGAAAGGAGGCTCAAAACTGGTAATCAGGAAAAACTAGTAAGGACTCCCGGGCCTATAGTCGTTAGTGACAACATCGACATTGAAGTGAAACCAAGATCTACCTAGGGAATCCATGTTAAGGTAGGCTCTAAATTACGACACTCCTAAGAGGAAATGATGGTTTTGTGTCACAACTCGGTGGGATTGATCCTATGGCAAAGAAAAAAAGACAACAAGATGTAGAAAGTGGAGGTGGAATCCTATCTTAAATGCAATGAGTTGGAAAAAATGCCTTTTTAATAAAGGACCTTCAAAACAACCCAAAACTCCAAAAATTTTCCTAATACCCAAAGAACACTTCTCGTGACAATCCAAAGAAAACTCCTGAACCATACTAAATGATTTTCAGTTTAGAAAAAATGACAAACGGGTCAAAAAATTGACAAAAAGAGGCGAAAAAGTCTATAAATAGAAGCTGGCAACTCATTATCACCATTTCTAATTGAGAAATTGACTAAAATCCAAAACTACCCCTTTGTGAAAAGAGTTTATTCTAGGAGCTTCAGTGGATGAAATGACCATCCTCTTGGACCAAGTAAGTAGTCACTACCCCCTCTTGCATTTTAATTCTTTCCTTATGCATTTAAGTTCATTTTTTGAGGGGGTATCAAACTTTAAAAGGTTGGCCCTATGTCCACATGGGATGTCTTATGATAGCCCGAGTGTACACGCGGGCTGCCTTATGATAGCCAGAGTGTACACTCTACTGTGAGCACTACAGCCCATGTGGACCTTCCATTTAGTGTAAAAAAATAAAGAAAAACAAGGGTTAACCCTCATGAACTTTGTCTATTTGTAAGATGTATGTTCACTGGAGGGAAAGAGAGCATGAGGATATTGATGTGTTGTTCAATGAGGACCTTGATGCTCTTGTTGTACTATTGTAGTGTGGTTTGTTAAATTTTTTCCATTGTCCTTTCATGCGAGCGCAACCTAGGCTACTGAACGCCTTGGTGTATTATTATCATCCTGATGTAGAGGCTTTTATGCTAGAGGGGCAGTCGCTAGCTCCAACGACAAAGGATATATATGTCCTGACTGGCCTATTAAGGAGAGGGGAGCCAGTCAATTTTTGTACCTTTCCTTTCAGGCCTCATAACATATCGGAGTTGATTGGAATCCATTGTGAAGCCGATACTGACAAAACGAGCTCGAAAGTGCTGATAAGCAAGATATCTAACTTATCACTAAAAGTGATAGTGTTGCTCATTGGGTGGATTACTGGGTCCATGTCTTTGCATCAAGCTTCTTGTGTGCACATGAATTATGCAGTTCAGTTCTTAAATGCACAAATATTTGACTGGAGCACCACCTTACTAGACTGTATGAAGAGGAAATTAACAGAGTGTCGAATGCAGAATCAGAGGAACTTTAGGATTGGGACGATTATTTTTTCTTTCTTCTTTAACAGAGTGTCCAGTTTCAGTCCTAGAGAGACTATTCAAGGGCAGAAGGCCTCTCTCCCTGCATTATGCAGATGGGCGACATTGTTTCCACGACAGGGGTTGGGAGGACCATTGAGGCCTTTGATGAGAAGTTATTTTCTTAGTGGATGTGACAGATTATGATCATAGAGGACTACCCCTATGCCAATATTGACTTCTCTAGAGATCCTGAGATACTAGTACCTCCCAGAGAGAAGCGAGGAGAGATGGGTAAGTTTGTTTCATTTTTTTTTCTTAAAATATATGTAATTTTTATGTTGTTTTTTATATATATCATTTTTTTTATACACCAGAGTATCTGACAAATATGTGTCTATTATGTGTAGATGTGGGGCCAGTGCAACCGACAGACTATGTGAGGAATAGGTAATTTCCTCGACCAGAGGTTGCCCCAACCACAGCCGATGGACCAACAACAGTAGGAGTACCTCTAGTCGGTGAGGCTGAGAGAGCTTTGAGATGAGTAGAGTGAAACTTTACCTCACATATTTGCACAATCCCCATGGAAGAGATTGAGGATCTGTAGCCTTCTATGCAGCCTCATGTAGTGGGGGCACCACAGACGTGGGTCTGACTTTTTCGGTGTTTGGAAAATGCCATTGACAATTACAACAGGGCCAACAGGCCCTGTCCTTAGTTAGGATGGACTTTGCACGTGACGAGGGCACTACTTATATATTTTTGAGGGTATAAACCCCATGAATTGTTACTGGACGTATTTTTGAGGTGCTTGTGCCCACAGATGTAGTTTAATATTTTTGATATTATATATGGGTTTTTATGTCTTTTTATGTATTATGGATTACATTTGCTTTAAAAATGTATTTACATGTGCATGTGTGTGTCTTTCTTATATGTGTGTGAGATGCCAACCTAAAATTTGATTAGCTAGAGTATATGTGACTTGATTTAATCTCCTAAGAACATGAAAATATGTAATATAATCAAATATTCATTCTAAGAGATGTACCCTAAGGAACCATCAGCATAAAGTAGGATCATGAACACGGTAGACTCTATTTAACAGAGACACAACCAACTGAGCATCTAAATAGACCCGGAGGTGAGAGATACCAAGTGACAAGGCATCACAAAGCAACTCAATAATTGTGTTGTATTCTGCGACATTGTTTGTGGTGTCACCTAAACATATACCTCCTGAAGATAGCAATTGGCCTTGAGGTGTAAAAATTACCCAAGATGCGGAGGCAAGCCTCCAAGTGTGCCTATTAGCACCATCTGTGAATCCAACGAAGACCTCTGATTCACTTGACATTTGCCGTAGTGAGAAAAGATAACATCAAAAAATGACACGTCCATAAAACCAAAAGAAACCAAAAAGTAATAGTACACAGACTATACATATGTTACAAAAAGTTACCCAAGGTGACCTACCTATGAGTAATACTTTTTGAGGTAGAGCCCATTTCTAGGCTCTGCCAAAGCATTTCCCTCAAAATCTTCCAAACAATAAGCGCCCTTTTTTAGAAACTCTTTTATGATGAAAGGTCTGAACCACATGGGTTTGAATTTACCTACCCTAGGGGGTCCTTATCTTGGTCATAGACCAAGACAAGGTCGCCTTCCGAGAAAATCTGAGGATGAACGGACCGATCATACTGACACTTGAGTTTTTGTTTCTGATCTTTCTTAGCTAAGGCCACATCATGATGTTTCTCATTGAGCTGCTCGAGATATAATAAATGCTCTTCAAGCAGTGAAGTGTTTGGAAATAACTGTACTACCAACTTTAAAGGTGGGATCTGGAATTCTATGGGAAAGAATGCTTCTAGCCCGTAAACGAGTTGAAAAGGTGAGAAACTGGTTCCAGTCTTAACAAACGTTCGGTAGGCCCATAATGCTGAGTATAACATCAAATGCCAATTTGACTTGGCCGAATTGATCGTTCATTGTAGGATGGTCTTAAGATATTTATTGACAGCATCCACCTGACCATTCTCTTGAGGGTAGTAGGGTGACAAATTTTCTTGCCTCAACCCATGCTTTGATGTTAACTCGATCATCATTGTGTTCTGAAAGTGACTACCATGGTCAGTGACAATCTCTCTCGAGACACTGAACCATGCTATAATCTGGTTAAACAAAAAGAGGGAGACAATCTCCCCATCATCTTTGAATGTTGGCATAGATTAGACCCACTTGGTAAATAAATATACTACTATGATGATATAACAATACCCCCTTGTTGAAGGAGGGTTGCAGGTAGTGTAATCAATCCCCAACTTGGTGAAGGGGCCAACGGTGATGACGAGAAACATGGGAGCAGGAAGTGTCATCATCTTCTGTGAGAAGATTTGACACGAGTGGAACTTCTTGACTGATGTGATACAATCTCTGATCAGTTTTGGCCAGAAGTAACTGTCTCGTAAAATCTTTTGGCTTGTTTCCAACCCAGAAAAATGACCCCCACATGCTCCAGTATGGAAATCGTTAAGAATGATTTCTTCTTCTTCATGAGTGAGGCAACGACGAAGGATGCAATCTACACCTCGATGATACAAAGTATCTTCGAGTATGAGATAGTTATTGGCCTGATGGCATATACGGTGACACTCATCATGAAAAGCAGAGGCAGGGCACTTCAAAGTATGGAGATAGATAAGTATATCTCCATACCATGGGTCTAAATATGTTATCAAAAACATGTCTCCTTGAATATACAACTCTTCGAGCATAACATCGCCTGACTCGACCGGAAGTTCCGAGATGAGTTTTGCAAAGACCATTGACTTTTTGGTTTTCATCGAAATGAAATCTAAGTCAAATTATTGGAGGAGAACTATCCATCTATTGACATTTCCACTGATTACCTATTGTGTCAACACATATTGAAATGGATTCACAACAACAATGGTGGTGGTTTTGCAAAACAAAGTATAATGATGGAACCGTTGGACGGAATGAACTACGACCAATGCAAGTTTTTCAATATGAGAATAATTGAGTTCTGGTCCAACCAAGCCTCATCTCAGGTAATAAATGAAATATTCTGAGATTAAATCATCCTTCTGAACTAGGACCATGCCGATGGTTGACTCTGTTGCGGCCAAGTATAATAAAAAATATTTGTTATAATTAGGTGGTTGAAGTAGAGGGGCAGTTGTGAGGCCATGTTTCAACACTTCAAAGGAGCATTGAGTAGCATTGTCCCAATGAAAAGGAACGTCCTTCTTCAGTAAATGCATAAACCCCTTTGTGATCTTGGCGTAGTTTGCAATGAAACGCTACAAAAAGTTCACTTTTCCCTGTAAACTCTGAAGTTGAAGGATTGTACATGGGGGAGGCAACTGAACTATTGCCTCAACCTTGAGAGGATTGACCATGATTCTTGTTGTTGAAACTATGAAACCTAGTAGATGGCTCGACATCACGCAAAAACTACATTTGTTGGGATTCAAGTGAATCTGGAAGTAGAGACATAGCTCAAAGATAAGTCAGAGGTGAGTGGGATGATCAGTTCTCTTATGAGATCATGATGCTAAATCATCTAGGTAAGCCTTGACGATATGTTTGAGATCATGGAAAGAAAAATACATGGCCCGTTGAAAGGTAGCTCCAGCATTTTTCAGACCAAAAGGCATATTACGATACGTGAATGTACCCCATGGAAAAATGAATGTGGTTTTGTGTTCATCTTTGGGTTTGATTTGTATATGATTATATCCCAAAAAAACATCCATGAAAGAAAAGGCCTTGCAACTTGCACATTCATCGTTTATCTGGTCAATAAATGGTGTGGGGAAATTATCATTTGGACAGGCTTTGTTCAAATCATGGAAGTCCATACATACATGAATCATACCCTATTTTTTGTTAACCGACATGTGTTTTGACACCCATTGGGTCAAATGGACTGGGTAGATAAAAATTTCCTTGAGCAGTTTCTCTACTTCAACCTTAATAGTTGTTTTTTTCTTAGGATTAATCAGATGAAGCTTCTGCCGAATCAGATTAGCATCAGGATAAGTCATGATTTCTTGTTCAACAATTTTTGGATTGATGCCTAGCATTTCCTTGTAATACCAAGAAAACACATGGAATTCCTTAAATAAATATGTATAGATTCGAATCTCTTCGGGGGAGCGGTCATCTCCGACAAAAACATTCTCCATGACACCAGGGGTTCTGGAGATGTTTATATTTATAGTTTCGGTGATGGTTGCCATATTACCCTTGGCATAAACAAAATTTGTAGAGAAAGGATTGATTGGACAAGACATATCTCCAATCATAGTCAAGGTGAATTCCCCTACTTCAATTCTACTTAAATTTGGGAGGAAGTAATATCTATGATGGAGATCATCCCTGCGTTTGTCCAGACTAGTCAATGATTTAATGATTGCTTCGTCTGAGGGAAATTCTAAGTCTAAAGAATGTGTATCAGTGAGGGAATCTTGAGCCCAAATAGGCTCTAGAATTAGATCTAACTCTTGTGTGGGAGTCGGATCAGGGTCGACGGAAGCTTGCTGGGCAAAAGAGTACGCCACTTCTGTTGTGGATAAGGGCATGGACATACCATGGTGCCCTATTCCTTCCATATTGGCCTATGGGGAAGGAATAATCCACAAATCGTTGAAGTAAGTTGTAAAAAATGACGAAACTTGGAAAATCTCAACCTTATGGTGGTCAGATATGAACTTAACATCACATTGAGGAGGTGGGTAATCGAAAGTACCCATCAAAGGTGGGCATAAACCAACCCCTATGTTAATGATGCCAAGTTGAGATTTATCAATAATTAGGACTGTGGATGCCGCCAATGAAGGGTCAGGACGGGAGAAAGACAATTGATCAATGGTCACAATCTGGCCCTTGTGTGGAAACAACAAGACCCAAAAAATTGTAGCGACTACTACTTGCATATCATAGGTCCATCTCCTCCCTAACAGGATATTGTAGTCGAGATACATGTCGACCACTTCAACCTCGATACACATGGTTTTCCCTCCTAACTGCACGGAAAAAGAGGGGATAATGTCATGTGGTCGGAATGAATGATCGTCAAAAGAGGTAAGAAGAGTAGGTGATAGAGAAAAAACGGGTTGGCCAATGGCCTTCCAACACACCAAAGACATTAGACATGTTGAGGCTCCCTCATTGACCACCATGCAAAAAATGTTTTGAGTAAAATTTTTCGTTGTGTAAGCCACAACTATCTAGAATGCTACGTGGTAAGGGAGACAAGGTTTCAAGTCAGTTGTATCAAGCATGATCATACCCAGACTACAAGTCTCGACAGATCCTAAAGTGGCTAACAGGGCCTTTCTCTGGAAAGGGTAGCTTTGGAGGACTTCCAAAGTAGACATCACACAAGGGGTTTGAGATAAATCCTCCACCAAAGAGTATTTCTGTTTGGCCCTTGCATTTGGGTTGTGAGAATATTTCTTAAGCGCATCTTTTGGCATGCGTGTCATGGTTTCACCCAATGTCTTCTCGATATGGAGAGGAAGAGATGGGGTTTTCGCTTCTTTACCTTTCTCGTAGGTGCTTGGCTTGTTTTAATCATGTTCTCTAGTCGATATATAGGCTTCACCTTTCATCATATACACATTCATGGATGCAGGATTGTTTAAAGACGGAGAGGGTCTTTGGCTTCCCCCTTCCATGCTTGGAAAGGCTTGAGTTAGATTTTGGCCATGTTGAAATGGGTTTCTTAACACAACAGGTTGCTGCTATGACAATATATTTTGGGCCTTTGCAAGCTGAGTGCACTAATGAGTCAAGCGGTCTTCCATGCACAGATTACATAGATACTTCGACTTTCTTTTTTTGGTGTTTCCCTCACCAACATTATTAGTGGGTTTCTTATCCCCCTTACCCTTCTTACATTGTTTCTTCTTTGCATCAGGCTACTAGGTGGCCTTCGGATTTGTTGATTTCACACTATGTACATCTGATGTTTGGGTAGGGGGAGCAGTGGAAACAATAGTCTGGTTGGCCACTGTATGCTAGATAGACAATTGCTACAATTGTTTTGTTAGTTGTTCAGTGGGCTTTGTTTGTGATGAACCAACAATACCATCTGCATGTGGTCCAACTCTCTATCTGGTTTTATCAAGTATTTATCATGGCGCATCTGGAAAGATCTCGTACAGTAGACCAGACTGAGAATAAATTAGCTCAAGCTGTTGATCTCTCATGATTGCATCTTCTTTGGAAAACACTCTCGATGTTGCGACGTATTTGGATAAATATGTGAACAAATACTTAAGGAAACACTCAAGAAGGAATGTTGGTGGGACAGACACCTTAATCAAACTCTTCTGGCATCTCTATTCTCATATGTGATCAGAGATATGGTCTACTTTTGTCTATTCAAAATTAGCCAATAGTTTTGTGCTAGTGTCGTATCTCACAGGTAATTGGAAATGGTTTATGAAATCCATTGCCAATTCACCGAAGGAAGATTCTCTTGAGCGGTTGAACCCAATGTACCATTTCACAACACTCCCAATGAGAGTACATTGAAACAATCACAACTGTATGGAGTCATCTTTCAATGAATTAGATGAACACCAAAGGTGAAAAGTAGTCACATGATGTCCTGGATCTTCATTAGGCTTGGCTTCAAACTTTTGTATGTCCGAAGGCAACTTTGTAGGCATAGGGGGCCAACGGAGATCATGACATATAGGGTCATTCAACAACCTTGTTAAGTCTGTCAAATGCAAGGTTGCTAGGAAATGTAGCTTGGGTTGTTGGTGATAACCATGGAAAAAGGGGCCTAGAGTTTGACTGGCACTAGGTTGCCAGGAAAAGTTGGGTTGTTGGCCCGGGTTCTAGAAAAAAACATGGCCATGACCAGTGTATGGATTCTGTGTTTGAGGAGACATCATCGGCTGATTCCCAAAATAGGATGTAGATGGTTGGGTGTGCATTACATTTAGAGGAATTTGGCAAGGGTTTCCCCATGCCGATACCATGGGCATAGGTACTGAACCTTGCCTGGAGTTTCGTTGGTTGTGAAAAGAGTTTCCCTTGATTGACATTCCTGACGAGGGAACTGATCCCTGCCAAAAATTCCAAGGTACTGATGCGAAAGAAGTTCCTGGGTGTGCCCCCTGTGCAGGAATAGTACCTTGCATAGGATTAGGTTGTGCGTAGTTGGGGTTTCCCCTAGTCGGGAAAGCAACTGATGAGAAAGTGTTGTTACCAAATGCACCAAACAAAGAAAATGGTGTCGAACCTACCGACATATTATGAGAAGGTGGTCCTTGACTCTCTACTCTAAATGAACTATGGTGTGCATTTGGCTTGACAGATTGCTGGTGGACATCGCTAAGCAAAGGGGACAAAGGAGGTATATGACCTGCTCTGTAATGGAAAGTGTTAAAGGGATATGAAGTTCCCCCCATGGGTCCTTGTAGAGGAGCATTAGAGATCCCTGCCCCAAGACCTAGAGTATCTAAAGTGGAGTAGGAAAGTACAGGACTTGTACCTAAGCTAGGCATCCCATATGAGAAAGGAGGGCTTGTTGCACTCTATGTGAAAGGAGCAGTGACCACTGCCAAAAATGGGATCAGACCACTGCTCGAGGTAGAGGCGGTCGAGACCATGGTGGCTCAGATTGATGACAGTGGGTTAGGAGGTGGAACACCCCCTGTGGTGATAGCTGTAGTGGGAATAGGAGAATTCCTAGAAGAAGTGGCAACATTTTTTTCCATTGCTGCTTGCGACACTATCTGACACTCATAAGGATAAATATGTACGATGATCGATGTTGAACAATTAGTGGTTGGATTTTCAGGTGGACTGAGAGCTTCCACTCCAAGGTTTGAAATAGTTGGTTCCTCTAGATTTTGGTCGGGCACAGTTTCCAATGATTTGGTCGCTTCAAAAGACCCTTGTTGGTCTAGCTTTCACCTTAGCGGTGGCGGGGGTGGCTCCAGTGTAACTGGCGGCAGGCCAAGAAGCCTCCGTGACTGGTAGAGCTCATGATACTCCACTATGTAAGAAACTCAAAGACACACTAGGGATTTCTATTTGTTCGAAAACATCACACACTAGAAAAGTCCCTATGAGATAAAACAAGGAATGACTAAACTTATTTGGAAGAACAGTTAAAACAACCAACACTAGAGAAACTTACCGGTGCAAGTGAAAATAAAACAAGGAAGCACCTTCTAGGTATACTCTACAAAGTGTGGCCTGATGTCTTTCCTAGGTACTATGGTCTACCCCCACAGTCACCTGTGTAAGTCCCTAAAATAATGGCAACTAGGTTTCCAACGCGTGAATAGTCACCAGGCGGGTATAGTCGATAGTCGGGTGGACCGCAATGAGTAGGGTATCAAGCCTAAAACCTGTCAAGGGTATCAAAATCAAGTGGTCCGGAAGAAAACTGAGGACCTCGAAAGGATTTGAGACCCAATAAGGTCCATGGAAAATGCAATCGATGGAATCCCAAAACAAGCACTCTATATGTGTTCCAGACTACGCTTGTTCTATTTTTTGAAGGGTTATCTCTGCTACCTTTCCACATGCGACCTCATGTTTATCCCTTGTGTTAGAGGGGGTTCCCAGATAACTTCCATGATACTGGACTTTTAACACTATCTAGCACAAAATCTTATGTATGTTTTGCAGTCTTGAAGAGTTTCCTCTCCAACCTACATCAAGGCTCTAGCTTAGACTAGTTGATGGACCCTACAAACATAAATTCTAGTTGATTTTAATTAATCGTTAATCATTATGGCTTGTCTTAAGTCAAAGGTTATGAAAGTGAAACTAGTGATGTTTTAAGAGAAGAAAGAAAAGATAAACAGAAAGTTGGAAACAAAATAACTTCTTCTTGACAAAATTCTTAATCAACTTTTTAAACTAATTTTTTTCTAAGATATTTGAACAACAAAATCAAAATAGGATTTCACTCGACTATGAGCTACTTATTTTCCTAAGTAAACAACAAAAAACTTATGAAAGAAAAAAATTTCCTGATTATTACTGCAAACCAACAACTATTTTAACCAAACCAAGAAATAGGAGATTTTTTTTTTTTTTATTTAATGCTCGCAAAGCAAAAAGGAAAAATGATGACAAGTGAAGACCAAGAAAAATTTTGGCCTAAGCACAGATCACAAAGAGTTACCGATGATAACACACAAATTGATTAAAGTAGAATCTCACACTTGTCTAAAAACCCTATGAAAGATTTTTTTTTTAAATAAAACTTTTTAATGAAAAAGAAAGCTATTGATGTGATCAAACCTAAGTTTTCAACTGCTATGATAGAGACCAAGAACCCTGAGAGGTATAAATATTGACAAGGAAAAGGATGACTGCCTTTCCTTAAACAAAAATTTTCTCAATAGACACACTGCTGACAGTTCAACAGCCAGTGTGTGCACGCAAGATGTGTGAAATCAGGACGTGTGTACATGCATGAAGACCTTATGTAGGCTGTGTGTACCTCTGCAACTCTTCGAAAATGAAAATACAAGCAATCAAGCACTAGCAGAGACTACTGGTATTGAGAACTAGAATCTCTTGAAGACTCAAAAACTTACTTTGTCAGAAAAGAAAAATAAATCAAGGACAATTTCATAGAACAAAACCAATTTGAGGTGGTACCTAAGCTATAAACTGCAAAAAAAGAGACCCGAATGAGATCCATAAAACCCCTGAGAAGGATCACTTCTGACAGGGGAGAGGATGACTGCCTCTCTAAACAAAAAAAATTATGAATTTTAACACGCGACTGACACTTCATCAGCTAGCGTGTACACATGGTCTATGTGAAGGTAGGGCATGGGTACACGCATGCACGCCTTATACAGGCCACGTGTACCTCTATGAATTTTGTAAAATAAAAAGTAGCTAAGCAAAGAAAGTAAAGAATACTGGTATGGAAGAACATAATCCCTACTAGCTCAGACTCTTGCAGAAAATCAGAAAAAAGGTGATAAAACCAATTTAAAACTACCAAAAACGTATCCCCAAAAAACTTGAGAGATCCCCAGTATGGTCGCCGATTTTGTTGTGGGTGGTAAATCCCTCCTACATACTAGCACTAAGGGTTTAATCATGCATGCATAAAATGACCATTTTAAGGCCTCTACTTTTTTCCTATGCTCCCAACACAAAACCCCAAATTCATGCAATACAAAGGTGCAAACAAGATTAGGTAACTCTACCTTAAATCCTTCATTTTATGTTGATCCCTTCGCTTTCACTCACTCCTTGACTGAAAGCCTCCTCCCAAATCTAACCTGGATTCACACATGGATAAACAGAGAGATGCAAATATGCATTTCATATACTAATGATTGGTTTAGATGTGACAATATCATGAAATAAATACATAATTTGAACACATGATATGGTGGGAAGAAAAAAGTATTCCTTTCTTTATTAATCTTCACAAGAGTAAACTTTACAATATGTGGTCAGCACTTCTCCTTGAATCTGGTCCTGGGATCCTCTTCAACTATGCTCCAACTGCTTTTGTATATGCTTCTCCTCACACAATAGTTGCAAAAGTTGAGGCTAGGGGAATGCTAATTCGGGTCAAGTTTATTTACTATGATTTTGCTCCTTTCAAATGGGACCCCTAGCCCTTGTTTTATAGGCTAGAATGAGATAGGTATTTAGTCAAGTGACTGGCCATGAATGGTTGAAAGGTTTAGTTAACTTACCCAAAACTGTGTGTTCCGTCAACAAATTTCCATTTTTCGTTCTTTTGTAGGTACACGCGGGCTGTAATGGGCTAGCTAGCGTCTACACGCTGGTTGTAGTAGGTCAGCTAGAGTGTACACACCAGTTGTAGTGGGTCAGCTAGAATTTTCCTTTAAAAATGTGTTTGTAAGAAGAGATGTTTAGTAGTGGCTTGGCAAAGAAGGCAAATGAGATGGCCTGATGCCAGGTAAGCATGTCTAGTGCAAATTAGGGTTATAACAAGTAGATATATTAATAGATTCTCAAGAAAATTTTAATCCATACTCTAGATGATAATGGATATAAGTTGAAGAGAAGTGTCTCCTTTATTTATAATTGCATGGGTATCCCAAGGATATAAATCAAACATTGGTTCATTTGTTGTGAGGTTATAACATCCCAATATTTGGGAAGATTGTTTTTCATTTATATATATCATTGTTAATTGCACAATTCATTTCTCACCTTAAATCCTCCACCTAATACTTTCTCATGTTTTATTTTATTCACTTTAACTTGAAATTTTATCCCTCAAAGTGGAACAATTAAGAAAATTGATCAATGGGAAAAGATGCGAACTTCGTTAAAAAGAAAAATACACGAACATGTGTAGGTATAAGCAACCTTGTAGGAATATCAATCAAGTTACAAAAGGAGGCATGATAAGCATTGAACAACACATACCTCCTAATTTATATCAAGTGTGGTTGCACCCACCAAAGAAAGGTTTAAAATGATATTTTAGGATTTTGGATAAGAATGAATAAAAGCTATTTGCTTGGATTGGTCACCATATATGGGAAAAGATTCCAATGTATATGTGGATCATTTGAAGATGTCTATGATATCTGTTAGCACCAGAAGTCACCCCTAGATTGTAGCATGAGTAATCCTGATACCCATCAGTTTATATATCATGATTTGTTTATAAAAGGTGATCGAAGGAGAACAGACTCAACACAATATTGTTTTAACTCAGAATCATGTACCAAGATATGCGTAGATAGGTGAAGTCTTAATTTAAATTCAGAAAGTAAGTTGTAGTAAGGGTGAGTAGGAGGAAGACTTCGGTGAGAAAATGTAAAGGTCTATTATAGGCATCCATCTTCCAACATTCCAAATAGGAAGAACTTAAACACAAGAACTTCTTGTATTCAAATTACAAGAACACTAAAAGAGAACATAATAGTGTTATCGTAAAGCATTTATCATAACACAGTCACAACGATTCATGTGAATCATTCAATAATGAACCCTTCCACTATTATATGGAAATAAGATGGAGTAAGAAAGATGACTGTCACTAAACAAGAATTTTCACATACATATGCATAAACAGGGAAGACAATGCTTCATCAAAACTTTACAATAGGGAGCTTAGCTCTTCCAACGATACCCCAAAAAATGGATGAAATGCCTACATATACTCGGACTTGCTATGGTTTTATAAGATGCGCTCAAGTCATACATTAAAGTATTTAAGTTGGGCAACTTCTCTTGTCAGGCTGCACATGCAGACATTGGGCAGAGTGCCCATGCAGTCTTCTGTCGGATGTGATCTCTATCAGAAAGGATTGGCAGTCACCTCTGCACATTGTCCCTTTCTAGACTTCTATTTATGGAAGGAGATTATGTCTCACCCACCTTCCACATTTTCATTAATTGATTCATTGGGATGTTAGAGGCTCTTGGTCAACTCTGCGTTGGAACGACATGGCGGCCTGTCCTTGGTTGCTACTTCTTCACTCGACTGTTGCGAGGGGGTCTAGATTGTGATCATGGATAAGGATCTGATGGGGGTGAAGATAACACAGGCCACACAACGTAATATGGTGAATGGGCGGTGGACAGGAAGTGATGATTTAACATGAATGGTCCAGTAATGAGATCGGGGGAGGCCATGTGGATGGAAACATAGAGGCTAGGACATCAGATGACAAGGTGATGTTTCATGGGAAGGTGACAATGCAACTGTAATGCGAATGGTGAGGGAGTCGGGAACCAGATGAAAGTGGGAGTGGCGAGGAACAAGAAGGTACAGATGTGTAGTCGTGTGGGGAAATGATGTGGGGGAATATGTAAGGCTGCGAAAAAGGACAGGATGAGACCATCTGCCAGGGAGGATGCGATGGGCAGTGATCTAAAAATGAAGAAGACTTAAAAAACTTGAATAATTATTGCAAGTGGAAATTTATTTGTTTAAAGCAACACGATCAATTTGCAACACATAAATTAAGGATTACTTATGAAAAATAAACATAGACATCAGCATAAACATTGAACATAAACACATGTGCACAGCAATTGATAAAGGAGTTCACCCCTCTTATGGGCTACATCTCCTCGTCCAGCTTCCAATGGATAATTATTATTAATTTCTTAAAAAGTTCTCAAAAACATCTCTTACAATGCTCAAACTGACAAATCGACTGCTCCAATGGCTTCCCAGCATCCCAAAACCCCTGTCTGGGATCTTTCGGTACCTTAATCGATCGAAAAATGAAGAAGTTAGGCCTCCTGGAAGTCTCCCTCTTCAACTTTGCTATCTCTGGTTCTACAATTCGCACCCTCCTTCAACAAACCTGGCTCACATGCTCTTTTAAGTGTAAAAACCCAGTCCCCTACGCAACCGCGCACCGATACAAACCGTAGGATGGTTAAGGTGCCTCCAGCCCCTAACCTCCTCAGCACCTGGGCATATGGCAGCATGTGACCGAATGCTGGGAAAAAGTAGTTAAGTCGTTGGCTAACCATGTAACTCCCGCACGTTTAACCCACTGGTCAAACCACACACACATTTAAACATTGGTTATGGTTCAAACCCCGCGTGCATGTTTTAATACAATATGCAACTATGGTATATATGTATGCGATTATAAATCATGCGCACCATTTTATACATTGGTTATATGTGTTAATAAAACTATGGGTCGGGGCTAAGCCCCGACCCGACCCCCCTCCGCTTTCAACATTAAACGATGTTAAATATATTTAATACCATAAACATAACAAGGTTCATGTGGCGGCATAATGGTTAGCAGAGGTTTTTCAAGGCTTTAACAGTGGGGGAGGTCCGGGGGTTGAACCCCGCGGACTCCCATAAAACTTTTACACATAACCAAACAATGGGGGGGACACGTGGTGCCCATGGATTGGGCCACGTGTCTCCTTATTATTCGCCATTAACCGGACACGTGTCAACACGCTACTCGCCCAACC
>JZKD02S2014827.1:396549-410540 GCA_000966675.3 Picea glauca
GAGAGGAGGGGTCTAGATTATTGGGATTAGCTTCATGCATTGTTTAATAGGAACTAGGATTTGGACTAGGGAAAGCAATAAGGTTAGGATTATGGAAATGAATGAAGTGAGGGATCTTTTCTAATTTATTTTCCACAATGAGGATATGGATAAAGTATTTATATATGGGGGTTATCTAAAATAGTTATACTTCTTAATAAAAAAACTACAAGTAAACCAAAATCATATTTAAAATACCTCTTTAGGGCTCTAGATTTATAGTTGAAATTTGAGCTAGGTAAAGAGTGTACACTCGATGTATTGTACAACCACCTATACATTAAATTGGACAAATAAATTAGACAATAAAAACACCACATGGATCTTGGCATATATGCAATATCTACACATTAAATTTGACAAATAACTTGACAATAAAAAAAAAATTAGACAATAAAAACACCACATGGAACTTGGCATATATATCCATATCTACATATTCATGAGGATTGTGAACTTTTACTAGTATAAAGCCTACTTTTAAAAACACGTCAAAAGCCTTACCTTTTTATTGTCCTTTTGACAAATCCATTAGCCCATACAACTTGATAAGAGTTGTGCATGAGATGCATTTCCATCACCGAGACCTGCATGAATCATAAAAGACATTTTTTTTATATGAGTAAATAATTAAAAAGCAAATAAGCATGCATTTAGTTATGTAAAATACTCTAGAAAAAAATTAAGTTGTCGCATACCTTAATGAGCTTCTCTTTGTTTAGAGAATAGGTTATTCTCTATTGAACAGGTCCAACCACATGAAGGTGGAAACTCATATGGCCCCTCGCCCCCTCACATCGCTCTCAATTCCCCATACCCAACAAATGATTTTCTTTATATAGAAAACATATAGACATTAATTCTATACTAGGATAGTAATCAAAACATATGAACATATAAACATCAATAAAGATCCAAATACAAGACATGAATTTATACATCTATTTTTTCGTTGATTTTTGTTTTTTCACATTCATAAAACTGACAATTGGGATATCATAACCATCCAAGGACATTGTATTTTGTGTGCCCTATCCTTCTATTGTTTTTGTGCGCTCATGTACCATACTTCTGGTACATCACTAAGAAGGGTTAGCTGGCATCTGTTCAGGGTCGTGAACTGGAACAACGAAAATGATCAAATTGATATGTTGAAATATAATTGAAATAACTAATTCATTATTTTGATTAACATTACACTATTTCTCTTTACCTGTCTCTGTAGCTGTGACAGTTGGTGAGTTAATTTCCTATCCACTTTGTTTCTATCACATTTCACCCTCCTGAGCTACATAATCTTCAATTTTGAGAAGATAATATATAAGTATAATTCAAGACATAAATATCTACAATCACAGTAAATATTTCTAATTATGAAGCATACATACTAGAATGGGTACTCTTCTCTACACTATCACTGGACATGTGCACCCTTGTATGATGCGGTGTTTGGTGAATACCACTGGATTCACTACTGTGGTAACATTATTGCTTGAAAACAAACATAAATACTTAGTTAAGGGTGATATAATAAAATATGAATAGAATTTACAAGCATGCTACTGCGGTTTCCTTATTCATTTGACTTACCTGCGTGGCTGGGGAGATAGGAGTCTGGACCAAGCTTTTTCTATATTCAATCACACTTTTAAAACCATGCTTGTAACCAAGATTTAGGTCCTTCTCGGTGGCAGCAGTGTCGAAATATTTAACTGCAATGCATAACACCATTAAAAATACCAATAACAAAAACATATATTTGTTCGCTACTATTAAATAAATATTAACCAGAGTTAATCATTTAAATCTTACTATTTGGGATTTTAGTTTTCCATAGCCACCTTAGCCTAGTTTATGCTAGCCTTTTTTTTCCATTCTGTCCTTTGTTTCTTTGGAGGTGTCTGGTAGCCTACATATGGATTTTTTGAAAAAAAATAGATATCAGAATTGTTACTTAAAACGGGAAAGAAAAACATAAATGCTCATATTTGACTGATAATATGACATGTGTTGTACCTTGCTTGACCAGCTCGTGGTTGTCGTCCTTTTTTTTCAACAAGTTCTCCTTTTCATCCTCTATTAGCACCTTCCACTCTTTCTTGGGAACCATGGGAGGGTGCTCGTACTTGAGGTATATTTGCAATTTATCCCTATACTCGGCCCTAGTGTATTTTAAATTCTCTTTGGCTAACTTTGTAACTACTTTCTTGTTGAAAGTGATGGAGAACAAGTTTACCATGTGATAAATTAAATCATCTTTCTTTTTTCTATCTTGGACATTCCACCATGTGTGAATGGTGAGGCTAAACAACTCCAATTCTTTGTCATGTAAGTTTCTATAGAAAGCATTGTTTCCTGCAGAAACGTACTATCCATTAATTTATAATAATCTCAACAAATGTCCATTTCAATTTCATGAAAAAAATAAACCAATTAATGGGACAATTACCTGCAATCTATTGAAACACATATGTCATCCACCAAAAAGGTGACATCTAGTGATCCGATGCTTTTAATTTGTTCTGATTCATGCATAATAATTTCATCTCCATCTACACTATGTTCCTCTATGGATTCATCATGTGGAGTCCCAGTCTTCGACTCATCATGCTCCGACATGTCAGGTCGGTCAAAATAATTTCGCTCATCAATGGATTCAAGGGTACCCTCTGGAGGCTCAAAAAACCTCACTTGCACTTTTCTATGTCGACGTTTTTTTTTTCATTGGACCATCACTGCTACCTATAGTAGTTGCAATATCGACAGGTTCCCCACACACGGGGTTTAAAAAATCCTACAAATAGAAAAAATTTCTTTATCAAATCATATACAAAATATAAAACTAAAAAAAGGATATGAAATTGTCATAGCTAATAAAAATATGTGAAGATACCACTTACCCCAAAATTAGTTATTATGTTTTGTAGCTCTACAATTCTTGACCTGTCCTCCTGTATCAAGGGTATTTTGCTAATCAAACCTAGATATTCTATGTTAGCCTTCTTCAAGTCCTTCGTTACAGTTGTCATTAGGTCAGTCGAATAAAATATTATGTCCTCATCAATATCCTCTGTGGGAGCCTTCCCACATTGAGCATGCGACAATACATTGATGAATAAAATTAATGAGATGAACTTTAACAATTGAGAAATTTAGTTGTTGTAGTCATAAGTTATTACTGTATTTAACATTTACCTGGTGAGGTACTATGGGTTCTTTTCCATGGTCACCCTGGACAGATGTAAAGGGTGATTTTTGGACATGGTCACCCTTGACAGATGTTGACACAATAAATCAATCAACAAAAGTTATGAAATTCACCTGTAACATTAAAAAAATGAAATATTGCAGTAATATTAGAAAAACAGTAACAAAATTTTGGAAATTTAGTTGTTGTAGTCATAAGTTGTTACTATATTTAACATTTACCTGCTGAGGCACTGCGGGTGCCTTTCCATGGTCACCCTAGACAGATGTAGTGGGTGAAACTCAGACACGGTCACCCTAGACAAAATTTCACACAATAAATCAATCAACAAAAGTTATGAAATTCACCTGTAACATTTAAAAAATTAAATATTGGAGTAATATCAGAAAAAAAAATAATGAAATTTCAGAAATTTAGTTTATGTAGTCATAAGTTGTTAATGTATTTAACATTTACCTACTAAGGCATAGTGGGTGCCTTTCCATGGTCACCCTGGAGAGATGTAGTAGGTGATTTTCTACCACGGTCACCCTGGACAGATGTTGACACAATAAATCAATCAATAAAAGTTATGAAATGCACCTGTAACATTAAGAAAATGAAATATTGCAGTAATAACAGAAAAAAAATAATGAAATTTCTGAAATTTAGATGTTGTAGTAATAAGTTTTTGTTGTATTTAACATTTACTTGCTGAGGCGAAGTGGGTGCCTTTCCACAGTCACCCTAGATAGATGTTGAGACAATAAATTAATCAACAAGAGTCATCAAAGTAATTGTAAAAAATTTGAAATATTGCAGCGATAAATTGTAACAATGATTGATAAAAGGTTGAGTTGAATGGTATGTAAGATATTTACCCGCATAGTCACACACCCTCCATCTATTTGATTTAATTTTTAATTAATCAACAAATCTTCACCTAGAACTATTGTTTTTGTTGCACATACAAATATACGATTTCCTTCGCGTGACTCAAATATGCAATTCGGTTTCATAGTTGTTGCCATTGGTTGCGTAAAAATTATAAAGCCCGCAATGTTTCCAGTATATTTTGGCCTTCCATCAATATACATAGTTTCCCCTTTATTTTGATTGTTATCTAGTAGTTGTATATAATTTGCGGCAACTTTGTATCTCTGCATACTTTGCGTATATCAGACAAACATCAAATAATGATTGTATTTGTATGATGGTTTGACATACTCCATCAATTCAGTTATAATTCCGTAGCCGACCTTTATGCCATCCATGGAAAATAACCCCAATCCATGTAAGGACGAAGGAGCAATGTGATACATCCTCACGCTGATGAAGAAATCCGTGTCCACTTCAGGTAGCTCGTTAGGTGCCTATCATTGCACTGTTTATACCTCAAGGGAAACTTAATGTCACCTATTTTCTCAACATCATAATTACAAGACCCTCCATTGGCAATAAAAAATTGCATGCGGGTATGAAATCTTTTCCTTACCTTTTCCAACCTAGTTGATCTAGAACCAATAGATCTAGTACAACACGTCTCATTTTCAACCTCTCTTAGTATATCTTGATCATCACTCGAGGAATATAGATCCAATAGATACCTATTTGGTGGTACCTACACTCGTTAAAACAAGAAGATAAGTTATCATGTCAATACACATTTTTGGTACCAACATAGTTGCATATAGTTGCATTTAGTTGCATAACTTTGAAATTGCCACACTTATCTGTCATATAGTTGCATTGTTGCATAAAGTTGCATGTTGCATAAAGTTGCATAAAGTTGCATAAAGTTGTGTAAAGTTGTGTAAGTTGCATTGTTGCATAAAGTTGCATGTTGCGTAAATTTGTGTAAAGTTGAATAAAGTTGCATAAAGTTGTGTAAAGTTGTGTAAAGTTGCATAAGTTGCATTTTTGCATAAAGTTGCATAAAGTTTCATAAGTTCCATAAAGTTGCTTAGCTTGCATAAGTTGCATGTTGCATATTTGCATATAGTTGCATCTTTTTATATAGTTGCATATGAAATTGTTGCAATATAGTTGCATATAGGTGCATATAGTTGCAATATAGTTGCATATAGTTGCATAAGTTGCATTGTTGCATAAAGTTGCATATAGTTGCATATTATTAGTTGCATAAAGTTGCATATATTTTCATATAAGTTGCATAAAGTTTCATATAGTTTCATATCCCTTGATGCTCAGTGGAGAACTGGATTTGATACCTATCAAAGAGTTCAAGTGGGGATCGATAGTTTGGAAATCCATGATCCTGGAATTTCACATATTTGGAAAGCGCCTTTAGTGGTGAATTTCACATATTTGGAAAGCACCTTCTATGGAAGCACACGGTTAAGAACATGTGTTTCTTGCTAAGAGGTCACACATTCAAATCCAAAGGGGAGTAGGGTATGTATACCTCTGTACAGTTTAGTGGTGAAATTTGAACAATCAATGAGGAACAATAATTGGGTTGTAGGTCTAAAGGATTGTCTCAACTATTGTGGAAATTCTAAGCATGGTTTCTCTCCAACCATCCTACATGGCAAAGACAATGAAAAACATTTTCTTGCATGAGACCCCTCTCTCTTCCTCAGGATATGACACATATGAGACTTTTACTTAGACCTACCCAAAATTCAAAGATTGATGGGAACGTTGTAATGATACATAGGAAAGAAAAGATAGTACCCCAAGGACAATGATAAGGATAAATCAACCAAAAATCCCCTTTCATCTTCCCTTATTGTGGTATCATAGTCCCCTTGTTTCTCCCTCAAGAAATAATTAGGGTGGATTTATATTATTGTGCATTCCCTTTTTACAAAAACATGAACCTCTTATAAGAAATATACCCACCATATTGTAAAGTTAGCCCACCACTTGGACTCTTATGAATTCACTAGTAGGGACTTGGGCTTGAGATCCACACTTGGAATATTCACAATGAATCTCACATATTTACAACATGGGATCGTTATATCTTAGACCACATGGCATGATTGTTGTTTCATAAACTATATTAAAAAAACAATACATGATTTATTATACTACAATTAAGGGGTTTCCCTCTCTCGATCTTGTCCAAGGACCCAAGACTCATACCCAGCACTCAAAATATCCTATTTACTCCCATACTCCCACTTGAATGAAAAAATACCCTCAACAGGTCATCTATGGTGGTTTGAGGTGTCATTCATGAAATTTGAGCCCTAGAAGTTGCATAAAACCTTGAGAGATTGGGTGTGCTAGTTTGAGGTGTCATATTTGGCCATGGATTCCTAGAAGCTTTGTACTTCGAATAAGCCTTGGTTTCCCCCTTCAACCATATCAAGGCCTTCAGACCCATAGCTAATTCTCAAAACCTTGTGAGATCACTAACATCATTTATTAGAGGCCAAGGATACCCCTCCAGAGTTTATGTGTGGTACTTTGAGGCATTGTTCATGGATCTAGATGACTTAAAGATTTATTTAGAATCTAAGGAATGGATTTCTTCCCTATATCATTTCCAAGACCTTCAGACACATACCTACTACTCAAAAACACCTAGTGGCACTGACATCCCCAACCATAGGTTGGAATACCCTCAGAAGTCCTTGTGTGGTTGTACGAGGCATCCTTATTGGCCCTGGCTCATTGAAAGATTCCTTTAAGGCCTAAAGTTCATGTTTCCTCCATTGACCATGTCAAGGCCCCGAGATCCATACCTAGTGCTCAAGAATGTTAGTGTTACCTATATACCTAATTGGAAAAGGATGCTTTCGAGAGGTCATTTGTGGTGGTTCAAGGTGTCATTTATGGGAAGAATAATAAGTGGGCTGCGAAGAAGATTGTATCAAAGAAGAGAAATAGATGACTTGGTGATTGCACATAAAATTAACCCTTCACATATTTTGGTAGTTGAACTCAAGGATACATATGAAGCACTAAACTCTTTAGTTGTTTTTTTTGAAGAAAAACCTCTCAAATCCAACCATGTAAAGAATGATGATAAGTCTCGAAAGGATTCTTCAATACGGGACCAACCAATCCTTTTATCACATGAGATATGAGACCTTGATATTGCAAATCTAGAATGTGATGATAAAGCTCTTGAAGAGCTTATTACACCTCAAAAAGAGGAATGTATTGTAGATCATGATAGGAATAATGATGAAGGCCTTGAAGAGTTGGTTGCACTTCATGAAGAAGAGTTGTTAGCACATCCAAAGAATTAAGAGCTTGAATAACCCATTACATCTCAAGAAGCATACTTGAATAATAAGAGTTGTGGAGTTTCTATTGAGGATGACATACTCTCTCTTGTTCCTAAAGAAGAATCTTGTGATGCTCTTACCTACTTGCATGAGGAAGACATTTCAATAGCCACCACATTTTCCATCCTAAATAAGGGTTTGGTAAGTCATTGTGATATTCCATTTCAAATTTATAAATATAGTGAAAAATCTTTTCAGGACTGTTTGTATATCAACCCTATCCAATAGTGGATGGAATTTTCATGTAGTGGAATAAATCAACCCAGGTATAAACTTGACATTACATTATGTCATCAACGATCATACTCATTCTTAATGAACACATCTTTAGAGGTTCCATCATACACATGGGGGTAGCTCATTGTTTTAATGTTTTGGTTTATTAACAAACACAGAGAGATATCTCATGATTTATGATCCGATTGCATGGTTACATTGACTCTTTGATTACAATTAGCATTATATATTAATATTGTTAGAGTAGGCTATGAAGAATAAATTTGTGCAAGCATTATGTTTTATTTATTCTATGCTCCCTTTGGCATCTTGGCTCGTTCCTTATTTCAACACCCTCTTGAGAGTGAGTAGTTGGATTTGAGAACTCTCAATTTTCTTTGTAATAAATTCAAATTGGAGACTTGTACTAGGAGTGACAAAGATGTGAATGTTTGGGTCCATAACACCATCTATTTCTAGCCTTCCTAATGTTTTTTCACATACATAATGCACATCGACATCTCTTAGAGATTATGGAGTTCTCTTGCACCCTGCAAGACTGTGTAGTCCCCATATGGAGCCAAATTTTACAGCCTCAAAATGAAAGGTTCATTCACATTTTCAGAGGCATTGTTTTCAACAACACTTTGCTCAGAGATGTGAACTTTGCGAGCTTGGTAAGCGTCATTAGCATTGTATTGCCAATCTGGTTTGAACATCATCTGGTTTATCATGCATAGGAAAAATAGTTATGGAGATACATTTGCTACCTCTATTTCACATGTTGGAGCATGTCTACCTATTTGAAGGTGTGTTTTGTTATTGAGTTCATGTATTTGGAGGCAATATTTCACATGTGGAAATTGTTCACCATTTGGGACACTTATATACATATTTTGATGCATGTTTCTCCATTGGAGAATGCCTTTGGGGGTGTCTTCATAGTTCTCAAGAATGAATTACATATTTGTAGGAATTCATCAACACCAAAGTGTCTTCTCAATGTATGAGGCACAAGTTACATATCTGGTGGTAATATAGACCCTTTGGCACATTCCACTAGCAAGACTACATACATGAAGATGAGAACCCACCTTCTAAGGAGGTATTGGAGAGTTTTATGGTATAGTTGATGGCCAAATCCACACTCTTAGAGGAATGCCCTTCATTGGAGGGGTATAAATTGACTTATTGACCATCCTAGAAAACTTAAACCATGGAAATATCATAAGAGAATCATCTGGTTTATCATGCATAGGAGAGATAGTTATAAAGATCCATGTTTTACCTTTCTTTCACATGTTGGAGCATGTCTACCTATTTGAAGGTGTGATTTTTTATTGAGTTCACATATTTGGAGTCACTATTGCACATGTGGAAATTTTTCACCATTTGGGACACTTATCTATATATTTTAATGCGTGTTTCTCCATTGGAGGATGCCTTTGGGGGTGTCTTCATAGTTCTAAAGCATGAATTACATTTGTAGGCATTCCTCACCACCAAAGTGTCATCTCACAATGTATGAGGCATAAATTACATATTTTGGGGCAATATGGACCCCTTGGCACATTCCACTGGCAAGACTACATACATTAATATGAACAACCACCTTATAAGGAGGTATTGGAGAGTTTTATGGCATACTTGATGGCCAAATGCACAATCTTAGAGGAATGCCCTTCATTGTAGGGGTATAAATTGATTTTCTGACCATCCTAGAAAACCTTAACCATGGAAACATCAAAAGAGAAAAGAAGAGTTCCACCTTTTAAGTCTTGTATGGCATAATTCATAGTGAATGGAGGGGTCATAGTGAATGGAGGGGTTATGGTAGATTTTGAGGGAACATTTCAATTATGGGATTGACACATGTCAATAATGAAGCATCTAACACTTCCTTCAAGTCTAAAGAAGCATCTATATGAGGAGTTCCTTGCAAGAGAGAAAGATATATGTCCCTCTAAAACTATTGCTAAATTTTTTTAATGGAATTATTCGCCCACAATGAGGAGCACCCTACTCCAAGGAGGATACAAGACATTTTGTTGAGATTTGATTATTATTTCTTGGAGGAAAAGATGGATCTATTACCTGCTAGAGTATTCTTTGTAGTAATTTATTGAAAATTTGTTGAAGGGAGAAGATATATAAGGAGACTTCCTCTCATTTGAGAGGTAGAAATTCAGGGGGGATGAAAACCCCCCTAAGGTCAAGGAGTTTGTAATTGCAAGTGAAGGGAGCAAGGGTTTGATATATTGGAGCTTCCATTTTCTTCTTTCTCGTGGATCTCATATGTATGTAAGGTTTCCATTTATGTATTGTTGCCACATGCTTTTGTCGAGGGATGTTCTTTGTTGAAAGACAGGTTGAAGTATGGCTGTAAAAACCTATTTAAAGTTTCACCCCTTTTGTATTAGATCTGAATCTCAATGTAATAAGGGGTTGTTCATTCAATAGAAGGCTATTCCTACTACTCAGATTGTATCTTTAATGCATTATATGCCTACAATAAGTTGCATCCAGGGCATAGAGGGGGGGGGAATGATATTGAAATTGACCTTTCCAAGCTCCACACAGTCAAAACATGTTTTTTTTTTGTAGACAAGGGGAAAACAAAAATAGATGCAACTTGGCGAAACCATATCTCAATGCAAAAATTATGGGTGGGATTGGTGGAACTACCACTCACCATTCTCAATATTGCTCACAGTGTGCTCTTTATATTAGTCTCCTCCATGCACCCTCTAGCTTAGTCTCCTCTACGCACCCTCTAGCTCAGTCTCCTCTACCCTTGATCTCCTATTCTATCCTCGACTCTCCTCATGTGCTCTCCGCATTTTCTGTCTTCATGGTACATAAGTTTTAATTTTTTTTTTTGTCTGTTTTATTATATATATTATAATTATATAATATATATATATATAGATAGATAGATAGATAGATAGATAGATAGATAGATAGATAGATAGATAGATAGATAGATAGATAGATAGATTATAATTATATATAATATATTAAAATTAATCATTAAATATTGCATCTATTACAACACTAATATATGACCAACAACCTATTCCACCACAAATCAGCATAGGTAGCACCCATGTCCCCCCTCCCACCCTAGTGATCATTCTAGAAGGACCTCGACAGAAAATGTTTCCACCACTAATGATAGATAACCTCGATTTTGTTTCCATATATCACTTATTTACAAGTAAGTAAGGCCAATATCCTCCAACAACTCTTCATCACTCTTAGGTGTTAGCATAATCTCACCTTGAAAGATGAATCAATATAAACTTAACAACTGGAGTCTCATTTCATTTAAATTTTCTCTACATTTGTCGAACCCTCCCTGGTTAATGATTTACAATGCACATGTGACATAGATGGAAGAAAAAAATCACACCCACAAGCCTCGTCATCCTATAATGAGCTAACCTCTACAACCCCCATTTTCCATTCAGATGAAGACATACTCTAGCCATGCATGATCCATACTATACTTGGGATACAATGTGTCGTAGATTCTTTTTTCCTCTGTAGGATGCATGCACCCCAACTACCTTCACCTAGATAATTCACAATCAAGGACACATGTTCTATCCCTGCCAGTCATGTTGATTGGATTAAACATCCCATAACAACCCATGATTCATTTAAGGAAGAAAATATGTCTAACATTTCACCCACTATCAAAGTGGATATCTCTGTTACACTCTGTGTTATTGATAACACTCTCTTAGGAGCTACATATCCCCCTAAAGCAATATTCGAGTGAAAATATGTTTCCAAGAGTTTTACAACATATTTAATTGGTATTGTTTAAAATATCCTAAACTATATTTCACCATCATTGAGCATTACATCGACACATGGATCAACATACCCCTTATTTGATAGAAACAAAGATCTGCACACCCCTTAAAAGTCATATCCATCAAATAAGATATTTATAAAGTTCATAAAGTAAAATCCATTTAGCCAATTTCAGATACCTCATGCGTATCCAACCTACTTGTACAAAATAACATGGCACCATTCATGTGTGTAGTGATTTTAATTATTTTAACTAGGCTTGCTTGAAAGAAAACTAGGTATCCAACCCAGTGCATGTAAACCAAAAACATGGTAGCATTTGTGTGTGCATTGATTTTCATGATTTGAAATAGGCTTGCTTAAAAGACAACTTCCCTACCCCCATCATAAACCAAGTCATGATGCATGTGCAAGAGATGAGGCCCTATCCCTCATGAATGGGTTTTTTAGGGTATAATAAAATCTAGTTTTGACATTCTGATAATGAAAGAACATGTTCACTACATTGGGGGAACCTTCACCTACCATGTTATACCTTTAGTGTGTAATGTTCTATGTTTTTTTATGATTTATCCCACGCTTACCTTGATGATATCACTAATTGGTCAAATAAATGACCACAACACTTACAATACCTATGAAATATTTTCTTATGTTCTTACCCTAGGTCACATTTGTTCTTACAAGACACCTCCGACTATGACCTAGGGCCCCAATTTTAAAGTCTTCCCCTAAACAAGACACCTTATGAGTTTGGGATTCAGAAAATGGTTTGTTGATACCAACCTATACTACAAGAATGTTAATGGTGAGTCCCTAATTTTTGGTTCTCTACCTATGAATTTATAAGACTTAACCCATATCATGATTATCCCTTAACTCTTATAATCCTTAGTGCATGTAATAATTATAACACATAATGGATTTAACTACTATTACCAATGTACTGACAAATTGATATCATTCATATCACCCATAACCCCTACCCAATATAACCCTTAACCTCTATTTCCCCATCACATCTAACATCTAACCCAAATCCCATTTAATCTTTATAATGAATAATGCTTAACTCTTATAATCGTTAACCACCCAAACCCCAAACCCTTATAACTACTAAAAGTATTATCACTAGAATCCTTAATCCATCTAAAACCTAATGAACATAAACCCTAACTATCCCATTATACCCAACCATTAAATAATAATAGCAATAATAATAATAACAACAACAATAACAACAACAACAACAACAACAACAACAATAATAACAATAACAATAACAATAACAATAACAATAACAATAGAAATGGCATGGTAGAAGCCTTCAACAAAATTCTAGAAAATAGATGTTAGACAACATTCGCGAATGAGACAACGCTCTGGTTAGGGTTTCGTCTTTGTTAGCCTAAGTTTCCTTCCATGGACACTCCAGAGGGAGGGGAGCCACCACCCCCTCCTTATCCTACTTCTTCCTTTCGCAAGCTTCTAGCCACCCAAGGTAATAAACTCCCCCCTGTGGATCCCCCTAGCTTCATCAGGAAGCTTGATTCAATACCTGAAATTGATCTGCCCCCAGACCATCCAATGAGGGTAGCAGTTTCCCTGTCAGAACAAGGACTAGTTGGAAAATTCATGGGGCTCTGTCCATCATCCCGAACCATAGACAACTAGATCCAAAGGAATTGGATACTGTTGATAAAAAATAGTGTAACCTACTATGCAGTGGGAAGACCATTCTTCATCTTTGAATTCATCTCTCAGGAAGATAGGGATCTCATCTTCAGGAATGGGCCATACTGTATGGGCACTCAAGGGATTTATCTAAATTGTTGGACTCCTAGCTTCGACCCAGCTCTAGAAGTTCCCAAGGATGTTTCAGTTTGGGTCAGGCTACCCAATCTACCAATCCACTACTAGAACCCCTCTTTGCTTCAAGCAATAGAGAACGGGTCAAGATAATACATCAACATAGCGGACCCTAGAGATCAATACTCATGTGCATGAATCTGTGTGGAAGTTGATCTAGAGGAGGGACTTTCTGAAGAAATCAAACTCAAGGTTGGCAACTAGCAGCATTACTAGAATCTAAACTATGAACAACTCCCATTCAAATGCAAGGGATGTCATGAATACAAACATTTCCAGAGGAACTGCCCTAAAAACCCAAACATGGAGAAAGAAAGTGGAGAAGGCTGGAAACAACCAAGAAAAGGAATATCCAACTCCAAAACTAAAGGCCCAAGGAAGGAAAATACAACCCCCACACAACCCAGGGACCCAAGAAATAAATTAGACACAACGGCAGAGAACACCTTCAGAATAATGGCTCAAGAACCTGCAAAGAAAACAATAGAAGAAAACACATAGGAGGAATCCCCAATTGAAGAAGCACATGAAAATCCAACCCCCGAAGTTAGAGAAACCCACTCACTGGCAGAAGAAGAAGAGAAAATAACCCC
>JZKD02S2014827.1:428619-443358 GCA_000966675.3 Picea glauca
AAGATCACACCACAATCCATTGGTAAAGTGTTGAGGCGTTGTCTCTGGATTGTGGTGTGATCTTTCCCCTTCACTCGTGGATGGAATTAGCATTAATGTGTTGTTGAACTGCTCCAGAGGATTCGCTATCGGGGTATCCTGGAAAGTTGTTGGAGCGGGGGAGGGAGTCCCCAAAGAATGTGACATAGAGGAGGAGGAGAAGCCCCCAACTACTTCTGGATGTTTACGGTCGTGACACTTGGATTCATGCGTGTTGTGTCCGTGCCTTCTTTTGAAGGGTTTTGGGTAGTCTTTAACCATGTGCCAGTATTCATGGCATTGTCTATAGTGGAAGGGCACTCCTTCATAGTATAATATCTGAATTCTTGTGCGGCCCAAATATCTAAGATTGATCAACTCTCTTAAGCCTTCCTTGATGTTGAGGAATACAAAAATTTGTGCGACCACCATATCACCTGTAACACGAAAACTCATGTCCATGGAGATATAATCCCCTAGGAAATTCTTGATATATTTAAAGCATCTCTCAGACTAAAGATGAGGGGGAAGACCTGGGAGATGAACCCAAATTGGAATAGAGTCTATTCTCTCATTGCTCGCATCAAAGGTAGGGTTCCAGAGTTTTATTAGAACTAGGGAGGAGTCTATTGTCCAGCTAGAGTGGAGTGGAGTGTGTCCATAGTCTGTGTGGGATCTGCGAAGATGATCATAAACCAACCTCTAGAGAGTCGAAAAATATTGGGTGAGTTTGTGGATTTTACTCTCCAATTTGTTGCATCCTAGGCTCATAAAGTTTTTTCACTGAATTGTCGGCCATATAATTTCCCCACAAGTGTTTTGTCATCCATCGCTGAGACTCTTGCCATTTAAAGGTCATCGTTGAGGATAAAATTTGGGTCTTCTTTTAAATACCCTAGGCACTTGTTGTGATTTCTCCTACTTTGCGCTGAGGTGCCTTGGGTTTTCGGATCTGAATCGAAAGGCGTAATGGGGCCTAGTGCTCTGTTGTGGCTTATGTCCCAACTGTTGAGATTGTGGGATCGTAGATGTGCTGCTACAAACCCTTGCTCCAAAGTCATGGAGGTCTGACCCAGGTGGTAATCTTGTCCCTCAGAAGGGAGGTAGTAATGAGTGACAAATTCATGGTTGCACTCTTGAGTTTGAAGGACCCTTTCACCTTGTTCTTCGAAAAGAAAACCCCGAAGTGTGTCTGGGTGAACACCAAGATCTCCTAAGCCTTGTGAGGGGGAAGGGGTTACTATGGGATCCGAGAAAGTCCAAGAGACATTAGCACTAGGGGGAGAAGAGAAGAAATCACAAAGAGAGGGGGAGAGGGGAGCTACATGAAAGGGAGGGGGAGGTGCATTGTAGTGAGGGGAGTTTGCAATGAAGACAAAAGTGAGCGGGGGTGTCGAGATCGAGGGAAATCTATCCCAGTGTTCGCAACTGGGCTAGGGAGGGGAGCCTAAGAAAAGTGAGGGAGAGGACCTTGAAACTATAGAAAGGTGTGAAAGGAAGTCGATCTGTGAATTTGGAAGGGGTGCGAAGGTCAGTGGGAATCTTGGAGGGGTCGATATGGACAACTGTTGATGGGCAGAAATAGGAGGGCTGTCAGTTGTCCCCATCCAGGGGAGTGGTTCTCGTGGGTCTAGAGAGTAATCCACGCCATCGTCATAGGTAGCCATAGAGTAACCATTTCTAATGACAAGTTAGTGGCTTCTTCGGGGTTAGACTAAACTTAGGAGACTCAGCGTAACACTGTCTTCTATGTTGGTAAGGGAGGCATGAGGGGGGGTGGTAGGGAGAGGGAGCGGGGAAGGGGAGTGGGGTCGTGTCGATTCTAAGGTCATGTCAAGGGATAGTGCAAGGATGGTGGGCTTAGAGAGCTACAGTAGAGAGAGACTCGTGACCGTAGTAGGCAGCCCGCGAGCCCTCGGGGCTAGAAAACCACAAAGCTCCATCCCTTCTCCTATTGTATTTTCATATTACAATAATACTATTTTGGTTTTTCCAATAAAAAAAGAATAATGCTTCAAATTTACAAAGATGTTTAATTTTATATATGTAAAGTTTAATTTTAAAAATATTTTAAAATTGTATATATGTATTTTCAATTTTATTTTTCATTTTCTAATGGAATGTTTATGGATATTAAAGTTTCAATATTGTGTTAAATATATTCATATAATTATTAGAACAAATTAAATTAATAATTTTAATATTGTAGTTGTTGCAATAGGAGAAACATTGTCCTCTATTGACCTTCAATTTTATTAAAATATGATTTAAAATGTATCAATATCTCTATACATTGTAATCTAAAGTAGCAATGTAATCTAAAATATTTTTTATCTTTTTTAATATATATTATTGTGGCTCCCAAATTCACTTTTCTTGTAAATTTGAGGGAAACTTCTACTTGTTCCCTATACTCGTATCCAAGTTCTCAACTTTCCCACATTTCTGAAACTCCTACAACATAGATTTTATCTTTTTAAAAATTAAAAATAAAATAGAAAAATTAAAAATAAAATTTAGAAAACATTATACAAATAAAAGTGTCATAGTCCAAATGTTTCTACAAAATGATTCATTTTTTGGTGATATTTTTCGGGAACATTTGCTTGAAATCAGACCAGTAAATTATTTTTCTGTAATCCGAATGCTCCAGTGATTTTTAAGCATGCTGAATTCATTTTTACATTCAGAAATAAATTTTAAATAACAAAAAATAATAATTTTGTACAAATTTATATAACAAAATTAGGACGAAAAAATCCATTTCATAAAGCCGTTAATAAAGTCAAATGTTTTGACCAACAACCGATAAGAATATAACAAGCTGATAAAATTGTGCCTATTGTCACCGGGTCAAAGGAACGCGCAAAAAGGGGCTCGTGAAATGGTCCTCACGAAAAGGAATAACGAACTTTGTTTTGAAGAACCTCGAGGATCGTGTCTATGCACGAAATGGAATAACGGACTTTTCTTGTGAGAACTTGACGGATTAATAGATTTTCGCTTTGATAATGAAATCGCCAACGGATTAGCAGATTAACAATTTTTCGATTTGATAAAGAAATCGCCAAACAATAATATTATTTATAATTAATAATAAAATAGTCAAATAAAACAATAAATTTCAATAAATTTCTACTAGATGAAAAATATCTAGCATCATATTTATATTAATAATATAATAAAAAAAATATTTGATTATAAAAATCTTTACTTAAAATAAAAAGGAATAATAATCTATTCCAATTATATTTATATTTTTAAGATAAGATTGTTAAAGTATAATAACGAGGAAAATAAAAAGGAATAACATCTCAAATAAAACAATAAATTTCTATTCGATGAAAAATATCTGGCATCATATTTATATTAATAATATTATAATAAAAAAATATTTGATTATAAAAATCTTTACTGAAAATAAAAAGGAATAACAATTTATTCCAACTATATTTTTAAGATAAGATTGTTAAAGTATAATAAAGAGGAAACTAAAAAGGAATAACATCTCGTCTAATGTATAATGCAAAAAGAAAATAAAGAGAAATAACATCTCATCTAAAGCATATTTAGAAAATAATATTAGTGAAAAGAACAAGCGCACATATAAATTTTTCCATGCTTATGCAAAACAGAAGTAAATAAGAAAAAAAATATTCCATTGAAAAAAGCATATGGATACATAAGAACATGTTCAAGAAAATTATGAGAACCATTCAAAAAATTAACTGCATTTTTTTTTTTAATAGCATGGATTTTTACTGATTAACTATTTATTTTTATTTTTAAATAACATCTATTTTTTTTAAATAATCTAACCTAAAAGAAAACATAGCATGAAAATGATTATTTTCTTCAAGAACATTATTAGTCCTCTGCCAAATACATTCATCATATATATTAAAATTTCAATTAATGTTACTGAATATTTAAAAATATATATATTAAAGAAAAAAACTATAAACTCAAAAAATTTCACTAACCTGTAATTCTATTAAAGAAATAATACCATATAGTATTATTTGAATAACTTTTATTAAATAAATAATACCATATAGTATTATTTGAATAACTTTTATTAAATAAATAATACCATATAGTACTGGTACTAGGAAATGAAATATAAACATTATATTTAAAAAAAATATGCTTAAAAAATATTGATATTATTTGAAGAATATATTAATAATATTAGTTATTCCTTTAATATATATTTATAAATAATAATATATTTATATAGAAGAAAACAATAAATCTTTGTTATTGGATGGATAAATAAAATCCAGAAAATTGTCTACAGGGAAGTGAAAGGAAAATAAACCTAAATAATATCAAATATAAACTAAAATATAATATAAGTATAATACAAGTCTCAAATAAACTAAAAAAGAATATTCTATTTACATAAGCATGGATAGGTGAAAAACATAAATAAATGTGAGCATGCCTTGGTTCAAATGAATATTATATCAATATTAAATAATTACATTTTTTTTATTTTAAATAGCATCTTATTTTTTGAGACAATTAATTTAAAGAAAAACATAATATGAAAATGATTATTTTCCTCACATAAATTTGCAACAAATCTCATGAAAAAATAATACTGTATCAGCATCAAATAATTTCATCATCCATATCAAAATTTCAATAAATATAACTAAATTTTCACAAAAACTTTTAAAATTAAAAAATAATGGAATAACAAATTTCACCAATTTCAAATCCTATTAAAAATTTTAAAACAACTGAAAAGTACTCTAACAATCTCATCATCATAAACACAAAACTATCATAAACACCACTTTAACTAGTTTTATTTTTCCCCAAAACTAGAGTGTTATCTTAGTTGAAATTATTTGCATTTCCTTAAATCATCATTCTTTTAATTAGCTAGTAAATGAAAAGATCAAACATTCTAATTTGTGCTAAAATGCCCACTGCACAACACACAAGATTAGACAGAGTTTCTAACTTGTAACCTCACATAACAAACTTCCTTTACATTTTTGCTCTTCACCCTAGAGGGCCATTGCTAACTATAAATTTAATATTGAAAAAAAACAAATTATACTATTTCACTATATGTATTGTACCTACTAAAAAAATAACATTACACATGAAATCAAAACCACCAAAATTCATAAACAAATTCAAATTTAGCAAGCCGAGAAAACACTGCAAAACAACCAAATCAAATAAAAACTACATCAACAAAAATAAAAAAGAGAAAAGAGAACACTCCTCAACATACCAAACCATCCCCAAAAAAACATTCAATAAGACTAAACAAAAAATTACCAACCAAACAAACCAGAGAGGGTAACAGCTCAAGGAATACTTCAATCCCTTTGAAAAAAACACAGCTAGTGAACCGTGAAATCTCAACAGCTCAAGCATACAATACCTCATCACTCTAGAAATATTAAAACATGTCGTTACAACTCATTAAACATGACGCTCCAACAGTAACAGAGCTTGCTGGATTTTCATTTAATTTTGCTTCACTGGAACTATAATAAAGCTTTTAAAAAACAACCAATTTTTGCTTCACCGAACGATAACCTATTAAAGAATTAAAAACAACCTAAAAGTACGTCCAAAGACAATCTCATCTTATCTGAACGATCATAAGTCACCACTTTAATTAATTTTATTTCCGAATAACCTACAGCGTTATGGTAATCCGAATTACCCGAATTTCCATGAATCAATTTTTTTTAATTCGCTCGTGAATGTAGGTTCGAACATTCCAATCGCTCCCGCAAACGGTACTATTTGCGCATCATCTCCCAACCCTGGCACAACATATCTATGTATCATCAGTACATTACAATTTTTTCTTGTTAAAACTGCGCAATGTTATAGGCTATAAATTTAATCAATGAAAAAAAATTTATAATATTCTTAATTTTACTCTCTGATCTAAAGATAACATTACACTGTAAACAAACCAAAGCGAACACACAAATTTTCATGAGCAAATCTAACAAACCAACTGAAAAACGAAACCAAAACCAAAAAAATTCATAAACAAATCTACCAAGCCAAGCAAACGGAGAAAACTGCACCAAAAAAATACCAAACGAAACCAAAAAAACTAACATCCACAAGGGAGAAAAGCCAAGAAAAAAACACTCGACAACCAACCAAACCGAACCGGAAAAATACATATTGGAAAACTGAACAAAAACTCACCAAGCAATAAAACCAGAAAGAACAAACGAATCCTGCAAAAACAGCAGCCTAGCCAATACTTCATCGCTTTGAAAGTTATTAAAACAAAGCAATCCAACTCAATTTATGTATTAAATATGACGCTCCAACGGTCATATATGTTTGTCCCTTTTTGCTCCACTCACAGGTAATAAAGCTTTTTTCAAACGGTAATAAACATTTTCCCGATTTCACGCTCCAACGGTCCGATATGTTTCTCCCTTTTTGCTCCACTCACGGGTAATAAAGCTTTTTTCAAATGGTAATAAACTTTTTCCCGATTTCACGCTCCAACGATCATATATGTTTCTCCCTTTTTGCTCCACTCACAGGTAATAAAGATTTTTTCAAATGGTAATAAACTTTTTCCCGATTTGACGCTCCAACGGTCATGTATGTTTCTCCCTTTTCTCTCCACTCACGGGTAATAAAGATTTTTTCAAACGGTAATAAATGTTTCCCCATTTAACATTTACATCTTTTTAATTGTTATATCTCTATTGCAAATAATTTAAGGGATTTTTAATTCCTATTTAGATTTTGTAAATTCTCTTTTACCGCTTTATCTTCAACCCATTAGCATTTGTGTGTAGGTTGTGGACTGACATTTAAAAACTTGATCTTAGTTAAAAATTATGTATACGTGGTGTACAACATTTAATAATAACAACTGGTTCTGTGATTTTAATAATTTGCAATTGCAATGGAAATTAATGAAGTTGTTTAAATGTTTTATGTTTTGATATTTTTGTTTAAATTGAGCAACATATATTTGTAGGAAACCATAATTTCTTGTTTTTCAAATTGTTAAAAATGTAAAGATGAATTAAGCATATTGAATTTCTTCTCAAATTTCTCTAATATTCGAATTATACATAAACAATGATTTAAAAGTGTAAAATTCAACATTTTCTCCTCAAATTTTAAGTAAAATTAAACAAAATATATTCACGATTGAATTTAATTTTTTCACTCTCCACCGTGATGATTTTGATCGACGAGCCCAGTATGTATGTAATAGCGGCTTTTCAAGTGCGATATTTTTCAGTTTTAATTTTCAATATTATTTTAATCCATTCTTATCTCTGTATTAAAACTCTTAATTCATTCCTATCTCTGTATTAAAACTCTTTGTTTGCAGAGCACAAATTGTTTAAATGTTTCAGAATAAAATGTTCAAAAATATTTTACATGATTTTCTTTCCACATAAGTAAGTACTAGGCAGTTGTAAGACCGGAGGGCTTTGAGGTTAGGTGTTCGTGAGAATCATTGATTGTGCTTATAGGTATGAATTTTCTCCTTATAATTTAATTATTTATTAGTGGAAATGGTTATTATTTTTTATATGAATCTACTCATGTTATTTAAGAAAAACAGTGATATTTTGTAAAAATAATTATTACCTTTCGATTATTTCTAATTTTTTTTTTTTAAATAAATTTTTTATATTATATATTATAATTTTTAAAAATGAAATTTTTTTCTTCTTAAATGGATGAACAACAACAAAGCTTAAACTTATTACAATAGTATACTTGTTACTTAATATGTCACTCCACCTACTTGACAAAAAAAAATATAAACACCATATTACAATATTTATTAAAAACAAAATATTAAAAATATTGCAATATTTATTAAGAAAAAATATTAAAAATAAAATATAGGTTTGAACAGGATGTTATTATGATTAAATAAGATATATGCAACAACTTAGAAAGGGAATGGTTGATGGTCTACTTGACATCCACTTCTTCAAAGGAATTTGTGAGGGATGTGTTCTTGGAAAACACTCTCAAGAGAAATTTCACAAAGGAAAGAGTCAGAAGTATTCCTCTCCTTTAGACTTGATCCATAGTGACCTTATGGGCCCTTTTCCACATCCATTAATCAGTAAAACAATGTACGTGCTCAATTTTGTTGATGATTTCTCACGTTTTACATGGATTTTATTTCTCACGAGATCTTTCAACACCTCAAAGATTTCAAAGTCTTTGTTGAGACACAATAAGAAAAGAAAATAAAAGTCCTCCGAACAAATAATGCGGGAGAGTATGTCAACCATGAAATACATAATCATCATGAGGCTAGGATTCATTTGTAGCACACGGTTCCCTATATTCGGCATCAAAATGGAGTTGTTGAGCGGAAAAATAGATCTCTAGATGAGATGGCATCTTGCATGCTACATGCAAAGTCACTTCCATAGATATTGTGGGTTGAAGAACTTCATTGTGCAACCTACATACAAAAAAAATCTCCCCATAAACTTGTCAAGGATAAGACCCCCTACGTGGCTTGGAGCGGCCTCAAACTGGAAGTGACCCACTTCTGTATTTTTGGTTCACGTGCATGGGCCAGGATTCCCTCTAAGAAGAGGAAGGCTCTTGATACACAGGTGTGAAGGGATATAGACTCATTGATCTTTCCTCAAACTGACTTATCAGTTAGCGAAGTTTCTAATTCAAGAAAAATGTCTCGCATGTACCTCAACAGTCGCATGCAAACACTTTTGCTCTTCCACCTATCATAGATGATGAGCATGCACATGAAGACTCTTCTTCAGACGATAGTTCTAATTCAAAGGATTCATATGATATAGATATAGAGTCAATACAATCATATGCAGAGTTAGTGCATGAAGATGCAGATGTAGAGCCGGAGTAGAAGCTCAAGTGGGCTAAGACTACTCTTCAGAACGTAGGAGATCTTGTTGGGAATCCAACTGATACTAGGAGGAATCTATATGATTTCTAGGAGCCTCCTGTTTCACTCATTGCCACTAAACTGATGCCACCCAAGAATCTTTTCTTGTTTCATTCTTTAGATCCATAGTCATATGGTGAGGTTGCTGGAAATCCATTTTGGGAATCCGCCTTGCAGGATGAGTACAACTCCCTCCTCAAGAACTAGACTTTGAATCTAATTCCCCTTCTTTTAGGAAGGAAACTTGTCAAGTGCAGATGGGTCTACAAGACCAAGAGCGTAGTGGATGGACATGTTAGCAGATACAAATCCATGCTAGTTTCCAAAGGATTTCGGCAAGTGCATGGCATTGACTATGATGAGACCTTCACTCTAGTAGCAAATATGGATTCCATACATTTGGCACTTGCCATTGGGGCAATGAAGGAATGGGAATTCCATCAGATGGACATGAATAAATGCATTTCTTCATGGTGATCTCTCTGACGAGATCTATATGGAGCAACCTCAGAGATTTATGCAGGATTCATCTTTTGTCTATCGACTGAAGAAGTCTCTTTATGGCCTTAGGCAGGCCCCAAGGGCATGGTATGCCAAGATGGACTCCTACCTTCTTTCACATAAATTTGTATGTTGTAAGTTAGACTTGATTATTTATATGCTCGGTATGGTTGATTCACTTCTACTCATAGTTCTATATGTTGATGATTTGATGATCAGTTGTTGCTCGAATTTAGTGATTGATGCAGTTAAGAGGATTCTACATGATAGGTTCTTGATGAGGGACATGGATCCGCTACATTTCTTCCTTGGAATCGATATAGTCAAGATGCATCAGGCATCAAACTGTCTCGGGCCAAGTATGCACGATATCTCCTTGAGAGATTTCACATGACACACTGCAACTCTACCCTGACTTCTTTTCTATTAGGAGTCAGAATTGAGAATGGCGAGGACACTCCACTAGTTAACATCACACTATACAGAGCTAGTGGGGATCTTGTTGTATCTCACACACTCCATACCAGACCTCTCATCTATAGTTGGAGCAATCTCCAGGTTCATGCAAGAACCACATGAGCTACATTGGAAGGTTGCAAAGTGCATCCTTCGATATGGACATGGAACCATCACCTTTAAGATTCACTATGTAGTAGACTCTACATTGAACCTCATCGGGTTCACTAATTTTGAATGGGTTGGCAATAGCATTGATCGCAAGTCCACATCTGGTTACTCACTTAGTCTTGGTTTCGGGCCTATCTGTTGGTCAAGCAAGAAGCAATATTCTATTTCTCTATCTTCATTTGATGCAGAGTACATAGGGTTAGTTAACATAACCATTCAGTTTATGTGGCTACAACATTTTCTCATGAAGTTGGCATTCAGTTTCATCAGTTGATTGTCATCTTTTGTGACCACTAGAGAACTCTGAAGTTCTGCAGAGATCTAATTCAGAGGCAGCAGATGAAGCACATCAATATCCACATGCACTACATATGAGAATTAGTACACGAGGTAATCATCAACCTGTAGTTATGTCCTTCAATAGAATAGATTGCAGAAATATTCACCAAGACTTACATTCCGTACATAGTCATTCTTGGAGTGAAGGACACAGTTGCCTAACAACAGTCGGTTCCTTGTTTTACATACATTGTACTTTGAGAGGGGGTTTTCCGATGAGGTTTTCCCTCTTTCCTCGTTTATTTCAGTKTATTTTTTGTGTTTGGGTACCTAACATGGCCTCGTTGTYGAGAGCCATTCTTTATTTTCACCATAGTGATATTCAAAGGGGGTGTTGRAGATACTTCACACACACCTAGKATTTCTTTTTCCTAAGGTTTTCCCTATGTTTATTAGTCATTATTAAGTATATTATAGTTTAGGGAGAATAATCCTCTAGGATAATATTCTCTTCAGTTCACACTTTAGTTTGATCAGTTGAGTGGAGTCTAGATGCCACATTGGGATCATCACCATGCGTCATTGGGATCATCAGTAGATAATGTGCATTTTCCTTGGGATTAACACCAGACTAGTGCATTACTAATGATTTCCTCATCTCCTCCTCACTTCACTTTGTTTCAGTCAGTTAACTGAAGACTGAGAGACTAGTTAAATTAGAGTAGGTGGCAGTTCACTCCTGTAACTTCTTGAGAGGCTAGGCTAGACGGCCATTTACTCTTGTAGATTTTGGTGTGTGTCTAGATCACTCTAGAACACCACTATGGTGCATTGGATTCTCCTCCAATGTGCATTAGTTGAGTTATATAGAGTATATCATGTGTAAATTATTATTCATTCATATTGTTCAAGAAAATTATTCAATTCTCTCTCCTGCTTCTCTTTTCTCATATTTTCTCTGCAAATTGTGTATGTCATTTTCTATATAGATCTATTATGTGCAGGTTCAACACATTTACAGAGGGGTCGGGTCCAATATGAAGAGAAAATAAACTGCACCAAGTGGTAGTGTGGAAGTCGATGTTCTACCATAGTTTAGCACATGTGACGATACGCCCGCAAAAAGGTGTGGTGTAGAAGCGATGGTGTCTTGTAGAGATACCAATAGTGACACTAGTTTAGATCTGGGTGAGTAATTACAACCCCTTTTTTCTATTGTGGAGTGTCACAACCTTAGAAAAGAGGAAGTGCAAAGCAGTGGTGTGTTGATAAGGAGAGAGGATGGTGCGTAGAGTAGTATCATGGTGATTCAAGAGAGTGATTCTACACAAGGTGGCAGTGTCCAGATCATACTGAGAGATGAAGTGTGAACTGGCAGTGCATGGATCAACTCAGAAAGAAGAGTGCACATTTGTAGTGCATGATCAATAAAGGAAGGTAGAATGCATAATATTTGTGCTCCAAAAGAAAAGGAATATGGAGGCTCCCCCAGTGGTGGGGGAGATGAGTTGGAAGTAGTGGATGGTCTCAATGCATGGATGGAAGTAGATGTATTTTTGGTTCACCTCACAATAAATTTAAGGAGAAGATGGAATTACCCCCATTTGTACCACCCCATTATGCACTTTTATTCAATGAGAAAAAAAAACAGATAGTGAAGATATTCGATAAAAAGAAAGAGAGAAAGAAGAAAAAAGTGATGATACAAGTGAAGAAGAAGGTGAATTCAACAATATTTTTCCCCAAGTGATATTGGTGTGGAAAGATCCAACCACTAGAGGTTAGAAAAAAGGAGCTAGATCCAGTTTAAGTATGGCCAATAAAGACAACACACTTAGATTGTGAGTGTTCCATGGAACAGGTAAGGATGATGTAGAGAAACAATGGTTCACATGTGAATCAATCTATTCTATAAAGAGAGTTACAGATGATGTGGCTAATATCACACAACTAGAGACTATGTTAAGGTATACAACCCTCATATGGTACATGAACTACAAGGATAATACACCAACGATGCAAGAAAGGTCATTGGATGAGATCAAGTAGGATATTTAAGGAGTTTCAGAAACCTAAGTCAAAATACTAGTGCATTACTGATATTAAGGAGATCAAATAGAAAGAAGAAGAAACCATTTGGTACAATGACCAATGGTTTAATATCTTGTTGGATAGGATGGCATTCCAAATCCGAGATGTACAACACAAAGAATGGATCATTGTAGGGTTACTCCCCCATATTTGAGTCATGTTGGACACACTAACCACACTAAGAGTGGGGGGTGAACCAGTGTGAGGCTCTTTTTACAACTTCGTACAAAACATTAGTTAGCCATCACCATTCACAACATCATTAATCATTACTTATATTCACACTTAGTTTGTTTCATGTAAACATATCTCAAAGACATATATTAACCATAAAATAACTATTCACCATCACAATAAAGAACACAATGAATGCCAGATATATGTATAAGTTTCTTTTGTATTACGAACTACAATCCTTAGGGTTTATTAACAATGACTGAAATGAGAACCAACTCAAAGAGAGAACCAACTCTCAATGCAATACCCAGAGTGTAAATCTCAGCACCAACGGATAAGAGGAATACAATCCTCAAGTAAAATACCAAGCTTGTAGACATAAATTAATCCATCAAATTGTACCAAAATTCTACGCCAAGACAAGTGCATCAACTATGCACAACAAAACCTATCGCAACAACCTGTCACCTTAACCTGTCTCATCAATATCATCATCCAAATCTGATCTACTCACAAAGATCAATCATCAAGTCAACTTTCAGCCAATCATGTAGATCAAAAAATAGTACCAATATTCCCCTTAATATATCATATCTGATAACATAGATCTCATACCCAATATCAAACTTTACTTTAGTTTCACATGACTAATTTTGTAGTAGTCAACGACCCTAACTTGAAACAATCATAACTTTGTACATGTAATGAATAAAGGTCTGAAATTGGTACAAAAAGTTCTTTAGTATCTTGTCTACAATTTCTCAAGGTTTAACTTCTTGGAACCTCCCAAAAAAGGAGTTATAGAAAAAATGACAGACCTTGCTGAATTATGGCTTATTCCAGAGAGATAACTTGTAGAGAACACCATGCACATACTATTTTCTTTGTGGATCTGAAAATGGTACAAATCATACTAAATATTGTACTCTAACCTATTTATTTGGTCTCACATAAGTTGGATCTGTAATGAATAAGTTATGACGTTTTTACCTAGAACGTCGTTTTTAGACTTGTTTCAGGACTAGCCATAAACCCTATATTCAACAGAGTTCAACTCCCAAAATACAATGACACACAAGCTGAATTCTTTATCACATTTACTTGGATATGTTGTCTCAACAACCTCCATATTTCATTGTCTGAATCATTCTAGAAAAAAATTATTACAAAAATGGTGAGATGACCTGTAAATAACATACCTTAGAAACCATCATCAAACAAGTTTATCCTCTCTTGAAGTTCAACCTTCTTTACTTCATGTTACCTATAACATTCAAATTATATATCCTTTCGCTACCTCAGTGACTTGTAGATATTCAATATTCTCAATGTATTCTTATAGGAGACCCTATCTCTCTTATTTATATTCTCCAAGTAGTTTCCTCTAGAAGTATCCACTTAACCTCTTTGTCCACTTAACCACATTGTCCATAAATAATAAACTCTCCACTTCTAGTTGAAACTAATTTATTTTTAATTGTTTTCTTGTTGAAACCACTTAACCCATGACTAACTACTTTGATTGGTCAACTTCTTCTAGGACCTTCTAGAATAATTTGACTTCTTTGACCTTCTAGGGGCTTCTACATAACTCATGAGAGTTTTCCATCTTCACATGGCCATAACTCTCTAACCACGAGGAGTTGTGTGACATTCCACATATCACTAAAAATGGCATGACATATACTATCCATATGGAATAGTTTCTTCTGCAAATTCACTGATATTCATTACATTATTCCTTAATCAAACTTGGGTTCCCTAACCACATTGTTGGGATACTCAACAACCTAACCATTTTTACTTCACAAAGCATCTTCCCATGAGGGATTTCACCATAAGGGGACCAATTTGAGAACTATAGCCAAGAGCGTCTTCTCATGAGGTCTTTCACCATAAGGGGACCACTTTAAAGTTTATCCATTTGGTTCTTCCTATCAACCACGACATGACATCAATGATACAACTCCCTTTAATATCAACACGTCATTATGACACCACTTGACATCAACCCTTTGACAACAATTACATAAATGAACATATAACCAATAATTAATATTTTATGATACAAACACATCACTATGACAATACTTGACATCAACCCTTTTATATCAATCCTTTGA
>JZKD02S2014827.1:444181-487282 GCA_000966675.3 Picea glauca
AAAAATAGAGTTAGATCATTAAACCATGTTGCAACTCATCTATACACCCCTATTTTTTAGTATTTTACAACATGTATGCAACTTCACTGCATACAACTCATGTATTCTTCATAAAGAGTGAAGATTTCTTGATTCTTTTTTACTTCATTCATGTCTAGTTATTGAGTCTTCTTCATCCACTTCTGAGAGTGTCTTGATTTCTCTGTAATTTTACTCTAACCTTCCATCCTTTCAACATTGTATTCCTTCCAAGTTACATGTGCTCTTATTTACATTCTATATGAAGCACTCTTCATTGATTGTCTCCTTGAATTCTAGCAATCCTAAGCTTTGTGACCAAACCCACTACAATTGTAACATCTCATTGTATGATAATGAGTAGCAATGTGTCCCACTTGATTACATCTCCAACATCTTAGGGTGTTATGAAACCTTCCAACATCTTTCCTTTCATAATGTCTCCAATCCAAATATTTGTGACCATATTCATTATATGAGAAGTAGTGACCATGAAAAAAATATTCATACCTTTTCTTTGGTGTCCACCTTGAAAGTGTCTCTCTTTTGAATTTTCTTTGAGGTGTAGGACTTGCTTCTTGATGTCTTCATTTTTATGATATTTTGAAGGTTTCTTTGGTTGCAATTTTACTTTCACCCTTTGACAATGAATGATCTACATCATGCTTCTCAGAAGTGTGAGCTTCCTATTACGTTTCTTCCTTGTTGTATCCAAGACTAGATTTATCATTAGGTGGTCTTTGACAATCCAATATTTCATCCAAGATTGTTGAATTTTTCATGAACCTTTTTTACTTTTTTTCTTTCCTTCTGAGATCAACAATTTATGCTTCCAACTTATCGCATGATTCATCTTTTTCATTTACTTTAGTCTTTAGTCTATTGATCTCTTCTTCTTGTTTCATGAGTATTTTCTTTAGTGACATGGTATTCCTTTGGTACTTTTCTATGGATTCCCTAATGTATTCATCAATATCAAAATCAAGATAAAAAACATCTTCCACTTCAATGAAATCTATAATTTTATTTTTGAGCTTCACCAAATCTTCCTCTTCATATATAAAATAATTGTTAGTTGATTCTACACAAATTTCATCTATTTCTGTGTCTATGGATCTCCTTCAATCTTGTAAGGATTATAGTGAAGGCCTTCTCTAATACCAATTGTTGGACACACCAACCACACTAAGAGGGGGGGCAGGGGTGAATCAGTGTGAGTCTCTTCTTACAACTTCTTACAAAACTTTAGTTAGTCGTTTCCATTCACAACATCATTACTCATTAATTCTATTCAAACTTAGTTTCTTTCATGTAAACATATCTCAATGACATATATTAACCATAAATAACTATTCACCATCACAATAAAGAACACAATGAACACCAGATGTATGTATAAGTTTCTTTTGTATTACATACTACAATTCTTGGGGTTTATCAGCACCAACTAAAATGAGCAACACCTCTTAATGCAAGACCTAGCCTGTAGATCTCAACACCAACTAAGAAGAGGAATACAATCCTCAAGTAAAAGACCCAGCTTGTAGACAAAAATAAAACTATCAAATTGTATCAACAATCTATACCAAGACAAGTGCATCAACTATGCAGAACACAACCTATCACAACAACCTGTCACTTCAACCTGTCTCATCAATCTCATATTCCAAATCTGATCTACTCACAAAGATCAGTCATCAATTCAAATCTCAACCAATCATGGACATCAACAACTAGTACCAATGCTCTCATCAATATATCATATCTGATAACATAGATCTCATACCCAATATCAAACTTTACTTTAGTCTCACATGACTAATTTTGGATTAGTCAACAACCCTAACTTGAAACAATCAAAACTTTGAAGATGTAATGAATAAAGGTATGAAAATGGTACACAATGTTCTTCAGTGTCTTTTCTATAATTCCTATAGGTTTCACTACTTGGAACTTCCCATAAAAGTAGTTATAGAAAAAATGACAGACCTTGTTGAATTATGGCTTATTCTAGAGAGAAAACTTGTAGAGCATTCCACGCATGCAATATTTTCTGTATGAATATGAAAATTGTATAGAACATACTACATAATTTATTCTAGCCAATGCATTATGAAATTTTTACCCTAAACACCTGCTTTAGACTAGTTTCAGGACTAGACACAAACTCTATCTTCCACAGAGTGCAACTCCCAAGCTACAACGACCCACAAAATGAAATGTTTATCATCGTTACCTGGATATGTTGTATGAACAACCTCCATATTTATCTATCTAAATTATTTTAGAAACAATGTTGTTGCGCAAATGGTGAGAAAACATGTAAATAACATACCTTAGAAAGAATCATCAAAAGACTTTATCCTCCCTTGAATTTTGGCCTTCTTTACTTCACCTTCCCTCTGAAATTTTCCTTATATTTCCTTTGGTTACCTCATTCACTTATAGATATTCAATATTCTCAATGGATTCTTATGGGAGACCCTTTCTCTGTTATTTATACTCTCGAAGTAGCTTCCTCTAGAAGTATCCACTTAACCACTTTGTTCACTTAGCCACTTTATCCACAAATAGTAAACTCTCCACTTCTAGTTGTAAGTAATTTATTTTTAATTATTTTCTTATTGCAACCACTTAACCCATGACTAACCATTTTCACTGGTCAACTTCTTCTAGGAGCTTCTAGAATAATTTTACTTCTTCGACCTTCTAGGGGCTTATAGATAACTCATGAGGGTTCTCCATATTCACATGGACATAACTCCCTAATCGTGAAGAGTTGTGATGACACAACACCCCCTGCCTCAATAGGTTCTGTGCAACCTCTCGGTCTTAGGATCGTTCTAAACCTTTACCTAAGTCAGATTGACTCTTCGATTTTCCCCATAGGGAATATCTCACACACACAAGGGTGTATCCATAGGTCCTTATGAGTTATGCCTGCATGATCAAACACAGGGTGCTAACTCTACACACCTGATCACAAAATATGATCGGGACTTTTACCGAAAAAGGAATTTTGGATTTTGCAACTTCGCGAATCCTGATGTAAGTTCCTTGACTCTTCAACCTCTGAAACCCGAAATGTCAACAAATCTTGACTCCTTCAATGCACCAAACACATGCCACTTGTTTCCCACTAATTTCGGCTTTTCGAGAATTGAGGGAACAACCAACAATAATTCCTCTTCCCTTATGATTCCCTAAATTCTAAAATTTCTCCCTTTGATGAGATCGACGACCTTTCAGGATTTTCGTCGAACCTTGACCACTCCTTTGACTTCCGCCACATGTATCCTCTGACTGATACTTGGGACCCACCTTTCGACGTTTCTCTCTTCATGATTTCAGGAGTTTTGTTGACCATGCAACTCTACCTCTTGAGTCCCGAAACCCTAAAACCCGATTGGGGCCCAACGACTATTGTCCCTCAACCTTTCAAGAATTTTTCCTTTTTCTCTTGGGGATTTTACGACTCGCGAAAATCCACAGTAGAGAGTTTCCTTACCTTTTGAAACTCCGATTCCCAAATTACCGAAGCCTCACCTCCCACATGATCTATGGCTGATATCTTCCTCGATCCGACGACTTTGGATCTTTTTGGATTTCACGAACTGGGAGTTCAAAACCCTCGATTCAAAAATCACAGCCTCCTCTACTTCCCGAACCCCGAAATGCTGAAATGTCGAAATGGGCTCAACAACGATTAGCCCCTGCCCAAATATTGGTCCATGTGACTTCTTCCTCCATGACCACAACCCTACTCCAAAGACACATCACATTTCACAACTTTGGGGTTTTCAAAGCAAAGTGCCTCAGCTCCTTATCATTGGAATTGTCGAAATGTTGAACCCCAAAATGATGAAATGCCAAAATTCCAATCCAAAAGGGAGTCAATGGCTCCTGTTGCTTCTCATCCAATGGTCGCTACTCCTCCTAAGCTCTGGAATGCTAAAAGACACTCATCCTTAACCTTCTCACAGATATGCAATATCCAATGGTCCATGGGATTTTAGCACTTCTTCCACAAAGAAATTTCACCGTTCGTTCACTCTTCTTCAAGGATCTCTGGCCAAAATGACTTGGTGTCCTTCCTCCTATACTTGACTTCTGTGACATGATATCGATCTCCGCCTCCCTTTGAACATTTCAAAGGTGCTATCCCTCCTAAGCTCTCACTTTCAAACTCAAGGCCCCAAAATGAATCATGCTTGCACTCCTTGCGACAACTTTCAAATAACCTCTGGTTATTTGAGTCTTCGACCCTATGAACTCTTTGCAATAGTAGTCCTTCAAACTTCACCTTAGTTGATAAGTTCTAAGCCTTCAACTATCCTACACACACCTTGCACGACTCTGTGCCTCACCTGCACTTCTGCTAGTTATGAGAACAACGATATCTCTCCTGAGATTTCTGAGATAAAACTCAGATCCTCGTCAATGCACACATTGCAGATGTTCACTGCACTCTTTGAAAGAATTATCAGGAAGAGAAACAATCGAAACTCATTATTCTCCTCATTCAAACTTCATACACTCAACATGAAATCATACACCCAACACAACATTGAAACAAATGCATAATAGAGAAACAAATCAATTGTAAACATACCATTCAATTAATGTAAAGTACAGTAAGCATCATAACACCATGAAAGTTGAGTCAAAGCTTCATATATTAACTCAAGTGCTCTTGTACATGGGTTCTTCTCTATAGTTCTCTGCTACAACTCTACAGCTTATGAAATCTGAATGATCATAATGTTCCTGTTACAATGATACAAGGGTTAGGGTGTCTATATCTATTTTCCCTCCTATGCTTATAAACTATCTAATCTATTAAATCAAATCTACCCACTTTCATTAAACAGACTTAAATGCCTATTACATTCGACAGATGACAACAATTGCTCAATATCTGTTCACAATTCCAAGATATAAATGTAAGTACACTTTCCTTAGCTATTACATTAATATCCATTGATTAATTTTTCAAAACATTTCAAAATGTGCACTGGTGCTTTTCCAGCTGTCTTCCGCCTTTATGCTTGCTTGGCTAGCTACATACGATGCTCTTGCATCATACTCCCTTGAATGAAAATTTTCATGAACTCCTGTTCATGAGATCTTGCACGGTCTGTCCATGCCTATGAATTGTTGCTTCCTCTTCCCAACTGGCATCTTCAACTGGATGTCCTTTCCACTTGACCAAATATTCAAAATACTCTTTCCTCTTGGTCTTTTTGCTAATCCTTTTGTCAATTGTGCCTTCCATCTATGGCTTTTCAGCTACAGACATTTGTTTCATCCATTGAACCTCTTTTTGTTCCTCCTATGTTCCTGCTTCTTCATCGTTGTAAGGGTACAAATCCATAACATTTAATATCGGTGAGATTTCGACCCCATCGGGTAATTCAATCTCATATGTGTTTGCCCCAAATTTCCTTATGACCTTGTATGGTTCAATGTTTTTCATCTTCAGCTTATTATATGTTCCCCTTGGGAACCTCTCCTTCCTCAGGTGTGCAAGAATCAGATCACCAACTTTAAATTGAAGTTCTCGCTTGTGTTGATTTTATCTCCACTTGTATTCTTGACTTGAACTCTGCAACCGCTCCTTAACTTGACTATGAAGCTCCTTCATTCCTTCTGCAAAGTCCTCTACACTAGCACTCCTGAATTCATTTTGTTTGGAATCTTTCAATTCAGAAACTCCCCTTGGATGCATTCCATACACAATCTGGAATGGACTCTTCCCTGTGCCTCTATTGAGTGAATCATTGTAATCAAATTCCACTTGTGGCAGAATTTGATCCCATTGACTGTGGTGTTCGGTCACTAAGATTCTTAACAAATATCCCAAGCTCTTGTTCACGACTTCTATCTATCCATCCATCTGAGGATGATATGTTGAGCTAAAAGACAATTTTTTCCCTAGCTTCTTCCATAAGGTCCTCTAGAAATGTCCTATGAACTTGGTATCTCGATCAGAAACGATACTCCTTGGCAAGCCACCAAGTCTGACGACTTCCTTGAAAAACAGGTTTGCAATATGAGTTGTGTCACTAGTTTTCTGGCATGGTATGAAATGTGCCATCTTTGAAAAAAAATTTACTACCACAAAGATTGAATCACATCCTCTTTGTTTCCTTGGCAGTCCCAATACAAAATTCATGCTCACTGTGTCCCACGACCTTTCAGGTATGGGTAATGGTTGGTATAACCCTATGTTCTTCCTTTTTCCTTTCATGTGCTGACAAATTCTGCACCTATCCACAAATTTCTTGACATTTGTCCTCATCCCTAGCCAAAAATATGAGCCATTCAACTTTGAGAACTTCTTTTCATGATCGAAATGTTCATCCAATCCTCCATTGTGTTTTTCCTTCAACAAATTCTCCCTCATGGAGCATTTTGGAATACATAGCTGATTTCCCCTGAACAATAATCCATCCTGGATCATGTATTCAGTCCATTGGTTTGTATCCCTGAGAGATGGATTCTCAAATGCCTCATATGCCTCCTTGAAGTTTGGATCATCCCTATACATTTCTTTAAGGTTATCAAAACCCAAAGTCTTGACTCTGAATTCCTGCATAAGAAAACATTTCCTACTCAAAGCATCAACAACCTTGTTAGCAGTTACAGAAATATGCTTAATCACAAAAGTAAAATTATGCATGAATTCAACCCATTTAGCATGTTTTTGGTTCAACTTCTCCTTTCGAGTCACAAATTGTAAAGTGTGATTATCGTTGTACAAAACAAACTCCTTAGCAACCAAATAGTGTCTCCATTTCTTCAGTGCTTGTATGACTGCATTGAATTCTTTGTCATATGTGGAGTACTTAATCTTCGCTTCATTCAGTTTTTCACTGAAATATGAGATCATCCTATCATCTTGGCTCAAGAACACTCCAATTGAAAATCCAGTCGCGTCACACCTGACCTGGAATGTCTTGCTAAAATCTGGCAAAACCAGAATTGGTTGCTCAGTGATCTTCTTCTTCAGCAAGTTGAAGCTCTTCTCTGCTTCCTCCACCCAGTGAAAATATTTATGTCTTTTCTTCACTGTATCCATCATCGGCGCGCTAATTCCACTGAATTTTCAGATGAATTTCCTGTAGAAGCTATCCAAACCAAGGAATCTTTGAAATTCAAACACGCTCTTCGGCGATGGCCAATTATTAATCGCCTTTATCTTTTCTGGATCCATTTTTAATTCATTTGCAGAGATAACAAAACCCAAATAAATGATTTATGTCCTCATAAATGATGATTTCTTCATATTAATCAACAATTTCTCCTACTGTAATCTTTGCATTACTGCAACTGGATGCTTTAAGTGTTCTGCTTCTGTCTTGTTGAAAATTAATATATCGTCAAGATATACAATGACGAATTTCCCTATGAAATCCTTTAGGACTTCGTTCATCAACCTCATGAAAGTACTAGGTGCATTCGTTAAGCCAAATGGCATGACAAGCCATTCATACAACCCCTCATTCGTCTTGAATGTTGTCTTCCATTCGTCACCTTCTCTCATTCAAATTTGATGATACCCGCTTTTCAAATCAATCTTTGAAAAAAAAAAATCTCCACTCAAGAAATCCATCAAGTCATCCATCCTTGGCAATGGAAATATGTATCTTATGGTAATCCTATTGATTTCCCTTGAGTCTGTACACATTCTCCAGCCTCCATCTTTCTTTGGGCTGAGCACTATCGGAACAATGCATGGACTCAAGCTTTCTCAAATCAATCCTTTGTCCATTAAGTTCTAGACCTGCCTCTTAAATTCTTCATTTTCCTGTGGCTTCAACCTTTACGTGGCTTTGTTAGGCAAACTAGATCTAGGTATAAGATCGATATGATGTCTTATACTTATGATAGGTGGCAACGAACAAGGTAGTTATTTCCACCACTATATCAACAAACTCTCCTAGCAACTCCTAGATTTCTTTTGGTAAATCATCTATTCTCGTACTGGTCAAAACAATTTTGGGCTTTCTGACCACAATAAATTGTGTGTCTTCCTTCTTCTTAACCTCATTAAGAAGTTCCTTTCCACTCATGAGAAGTATAGTGTTTCTCATCTCTGTTTTCACTTCTTTATCCTTAATCGGTAGCAACATGTGAGTCCTACCATTTTTTTTTCAGGGTGTACATGTTCTTTCTCCCATCATGAACTACGTTTCTATCATATTTCCACGGTCTACCCAGCAATAGATGAAAAACAACCATGGGAATGACATCACATAATATTTCATCTTTATATCCTCCTATTTTAAATTCAACTAAACACTGTTTAGTGACAATTACCTGATGTCATTTTTGTAGCCACGAAACTCTGTATGTGCTTGGATGTACAACAGTCTCTAGCTCCATATTTTCTACCATTTCTGTAGATACTATATTGTCTGTGCTACCACTTTCCACTATGAACTTTCATACCCTATCCTTAGTTTTTCAAGTAGTCCAAAACAAATTGTTTCTTTGGGCTGGGTTCTCTAATTCCTTCTCTGGTTTCAAGAGAACTTTCCTCATCATTAAGGATCTTCTGCCCTCCGCGTCTTCTGCCTCAACATTCTATCCTTGAGCTTCGAAAACGTGAGTTTCACTACCATCTTTCTTCTTATCTGGACACTCATAAGATTGATGTCCGATTTTTCCATAGAAAACGCATTTCACTTCACCTCCTCTACCTCTTCCTCTTTCTCTGGCTCAAGAAAAAGAATTTCTATCAGCATACTACCTTCCTTGTGAGCTTCCTCCTCTCTTAAGTTGAGGTTTCTTCCCCTCTTATTTAGGTTTCTGAGTTCTATCTTGGGCAATTGTTTTGCCTCTGGCTTGACTTCTAGCTCGGCCTCTTTGACCTTGCTTCTGGCTTAGCTTCTCTTCAGATTTCAGAGCTATTTGATAAGAATCTTCCACATTTCGAATGGTCATCATACCCATCTCATCTTTAATGTCATATCACAGAACATTCATGTACCTGTAAAATTTTTCATCATCGTTTTGCCAATGACCCGCTCTGATGTTTATCCTATAGAATTATTCAGTGTATTCCTTCATTGACATTAGCTTCTGTCTCAAATTTTGCATCCTCCGAAACAGTGTGATTTGATAATCCCTGGGTATAAATTTGGCTTTCATCTTTGCAACCATTCTATCCCAGCTTTTGATTTTCTGCTTGCCCTTGCAGCATCTGTCGGCCTGCAAATCATCCCACCACAATGTTGCATGCCCTTTAAGTCTAGTAATGGCATGTTTGACTCTCTTATCTTCCTCAACATCCTCATAGTCGAAGTATTTGTCTAGATCTCTAATCCAGTCTAGAATTTCTCCAACATCTAAGTTTTTTTCATACACTAGAATGTCCATTTTTTCCCTAACACCTATCCTTGCAACAACCCTAAATAGGCATTCTTCTGCAGCATCTTCGACTGCAACTTCTTCTCCTTCGTTTCTAGCTTCATTTTCACTTTCAACTTCGTTGATATCCCTAGCGTCGACTATGCACCTTTGTGTTGTCTCCACAGCATCAAGCTTGGCACGTAACTCACGCATTTCTCTTTCCACTATTGGATCAGTCATTTTCTTATCTCTTCTTCTCGGTGGCATGGATGAAAAATTTTCCTCTTTTATCTCTACTACAGAAAGAAAAGAATTTGTTATGTTCTCTGATACCAAAACTGATGCAACACCCCTTGCCTCAACAAGTTTTGCATGACCTCCAAGTTTTAGGATCGTTCTAAACCTTTCCCTGACTCAGATTGACACTTCGATTTTCCCCACAAGGAATATCTCACACACACAAGGGTGTATCCACAGGTCGTTATGAGTTATAGTTGTGTGATCAAACACAGGGTGCTAACTCTACACACCTGATCAATAAATATGATCGAGACTTTTACCGAAAAAGGAATTTTGGATTTCGCGACTTCGGGAATCCTGATGTAAGTTCCTTGACTCTTCAAGCTCCAAAACCTGAAATGTCAATTAAGGTTGACTCCTTCAATGTGATGAACATAGATCACTTGTTGACCACTAATTTTGTCTTTTTGGGACTTGAGAAAACAACTAACAATTGTTCCTCTTCCCTTATCATTCCCCAAATTCTGAAATTTCTCCCTTTGATGAGATCGACGACCTTTCAGGATTTTCGTCGAACCTTGACCACTCCTTTGAATTCCACCACACGTATCCTCTGACTGATACTTGGGACCCACCTTTTGAAATTTCTCTCTTCATGATCTCAGGAGTTGTGTTGACCATGCAACTCTACCTTTTGAGTCCCAAAACCCCAAAACCCGATTGGGGCCCAACGCTTATTGTCCTTCAACCTTTTGGGAATTTTTCCTTTCACTCTTCGGGATTTCGCGAGTCACAAAAATACACAGCAGAGAGTTTCCTTACCTTTCAAAACTTTGATTCCTGAATTCCCAAAGCCTCACCTCCCACGTGATCTATGGCTATGATCTTCCTTGATCAGATGGCTTTGGATCTTTCAGTATTTTGCGAATCGGGAGTTTGAAACCCTCAATTCCAAAATCACAGCCTCCTCTACTTCCCGAACCCCGAAATGCTGAAATGCCGAAATGGGCTCAACGATGATTATTCCCTACCCAAATATCGGTCCATGTGACTGCTTCCTCTGTGACCATATCCCTACTCCAAATACACATTGCGCTTCAAGGTTTTCAACGCAAAGTTCCTCGGTTCCTTGTCATCGAAATTGCCGAAATGTCGAACCTTAAAGTGTTGAAATGTCAAAATTCCACTCCAAAGCAGGATCAACAGCTCCTTTTGCTTCTCATACAATGGTCACTACTCCTCTTGAGCTCCTGAATGCTAAAATACACTCATCCTTAACCTTCTCACAGATCTATGAGATCCAACGGTCCACCGGATTTCGACACTTCTTCCACGAAGAAAGTTCACCGTTCTTTAACTCTTCTTCAAGGATCTCTGGCCAAAATGATTTGGTGTCCTTCCTCCTAAACTTGAATTCTGCAAGATGATATCGATATTCACCTCCCTTTGAACACTTCAAAGGTGTTATCCCTCCCGAGCTCTCACTTGAAAACTCAAGCCCCCAAAAGTAATCCTTCTCGCACTCCTTGCGGAAACTTTCAAATAACCTCTGGCTATTTGAGTCTTCGACCCAGTGCACTCTTTGCAATAGTAGTCCTTCAAACTTCACCTTAGTTGATAATTTATAAGGCTTCAACTAGCCTGCGGACACCTCGCATGACTCTATGCCTCACCTACACTTCTGCTGATTATGAGAAAAACGATATCTCTCCTGATCTTTCTGAGATAAAACTCAGATCCTCATCAACGCACACCTTGCAGACGTTCACTACACTCTTTGTAGGAATTCTTAGGAATAGAAACAATTGAAACTCATTCTTCTCCTCTCTCAGACTTCATACACTCAACATGAAATCATACACCCGACACAACATTGAAACAAATGCATAACAGAGAAACAAATCAACTATAAACATACCATTCAACTAATGTAAACAGTAAGCATCATAACAGCATGAAAGTTGAGTCAAAGATTCATATATTAAGTCAAGTGATCTTGTACATGGGTTCTTCTCTACAGTTTTCTGCTACAACTCTACATCTTATGAAATTTGAATGATCATAATTTTCCTGTTACAATGATACAAGGTTGAGGGTGTTTATATCCGTTTTCCCTCATATGCTTCTAAATTGTCTAATGTATTAAATCAAATCTACCTACTTTAATTAAATAGAATTAAATGACTATTACATTCAATAGATGAGATAAATCTCTCAAGATCTATTCACAACTCCAAGATATAAATGTAAGTATGCTTCCCCTAGTTGTTATGATGCAGGAGCATTGCTCACGTCAAGTGAGCCAGCGCGAGATCAGAGAACAGCTGACAAGCCAACAAACCTCTTTTTGAATTTCACCTAGATGTGGTTGTGCCAAAGCATTAATGAGAAGAGTTAATGAAGCGCACCTTGTACATTGTAATGGACCTTGAGCAGATAAGCTCTCGTCGTTAGTAGATACGAAGGCAATTAATAGATTTAATGTTGTTAGATAGGAATTAATTGTAGATTTGATAGTTGTAGAAATCGAGAGGGAAAACGGATATAGACACCCTCCTTTGTATCATTGTATAATTATCATCATTCATTCAGGAGCAGAAGAGGAGAGCAAGAAGAGAACTTGTGGAGAACACCCATGTACAGATTGAATTAATAGAAGAGAGCCTTTGATTCAATTTCATGACTGGTGTTGTTTCTCTGTGTTGATATTGTGCTAATGAATGTTTGTTTTCCTTGTATGCATTTGGTTTTGAATATGTTGTGCATGTGATTTCAGAGGTTTAACTGAAGTCTGTGAGAGAAGGGAATGAGTTTCAATTGTTTCTCTGTTTGAGCCAAGAGATTCCTGCATAGAGTGCAGTCGAATTCATCCGCATAGAGTGCGTTGATGAGGCTAGATAGTTAAACTCTTATTCTCATCTACCCAGAAGTTGAATTGGGTTATTAGAGTCATACAGGAGAAGCGCAGGATGAATCAGAAGTCTCAGTGGTGAATCTGAGCAGAAGAAGGTAGAGACTATTGTTGCTAGAAGTGCACAGAGTCTGGAAGAATCCAATACTTTGATAGTTGTTGGAAGTCGAGCACGAGAAGTGCATGAGGAAAGTATCTGAGGGAGTTAGAGTTGTCAAAGCTCAGGAGGAACAATTCCTTCGTGATTCCTGGAAGAAGGAGCCAGGAGGAGGTTCGAACCAGGAGAAGCGGTGAAGCTGAAGAAATACTCAAGGAGGAGAATCAACGGCCAGGGTTTGCAGGATAGATTTGCAAAATCCCGTTGACCGTCAGATCAGGGAGAAGCTGCACGGGATTTAGTCCTTAGGCGCAGGAAGGAAGGACTAAAGGCCATCGATATTCGACATATCAAGGTTCCCGGAGGCAAGAGTTTCATATGCGTTGAAATTGCGATTAGCGATTTCCCAATATAATCGGAGCCATCGATCCCCAGGGGACACGTGGCACAGGATCCGAGGAAGTCGGGGTTTGGCGTTCGGGGTTTTCTAATGAAAAGGAATCATGACTGGTGAAATCGTGATCCTGCGATCCCCGATATAATGGAGGGAGAGGTGACGTGACAGGGAGGTAGCGCACATGCCATCGGAGTTCAGGGTTCAGAAATTTGTGGACGAGTGAATCGTGACATCACAGGGGTCAATTTCTCGATAGGGAAATCCCCGACAAAAATGGAAGTGTTGACCCTTTGACCTATCAAGGTTCGGGGTTTTGAGTAGCACGTGAATTTGCCGACAAGTTTCACGATATCGTGAAACCTGATTTCTCGAGAAAACAGCTGGGAGATCAACAGAGTACCATGTGGGTGAAGAAAGGTCCCGATATGGGATCTGAGGGCATTGTAGCTCTTTGGGCCTAAGTCGAAGAAGGTCCTGGTGCGAGTAGTTGGACCGTGAGGGTCATGACTCGTGTCAGAGTGGTATCAGATCCAGAGACTCTTTGTTTCTGTAACAAAGAGGGAAGATTACACCATGCCTCCGAGAAGAGAAAGGCAGTCACCTGATCGAGAAGACACAGATGCACGAAGAAGGGGTAGGACAGCAGGAAACCCAGAAATAGAGCGCCAAATGAGAGATCTTCGAGCAAGGCTTGAGGAGATGGAGACAGTGCAGAGATGTGGAGTCGGCGCTCGAGAGTTCAGTGATTCCGAGGTTGAAGAGGAAGCTAGACATGATGAAGGAGAGGTCACCGCAGAAGATGCTTCAACCGAGCGGTTGATCAAAGCCATTTCTAGAATGAGCTCAAAGACCAAGATGGATATTCTAGTCTACGAGGGAAGCCTGGATTCATAAGAGTTGTTGGATTGGATCCGAGCTCTTGACACCTACTTCAACTATGAGGATATAGAAAAGGATAAGAAGATAAGGCATGTTGTTACGAAGTTGAAAGGACATGCAGCCTTATGGTGGGACAAGCTACAGGCAGATAGACGTTCCAAGGGAAAACAAAAGATCAAAAGCTGGGACAGGATGATCGCAAATATGAAAGCGAAATTCATCCACAGAGATTATCATACCACTCTGTTTAGGCGAATGTAGAACCTGAGATAAAATTTGATGACGGTGAAGGAGTACATCGAAGAATTTTACAGACTCAATATTAGAGCAGGTCATCGGGAGAGCGATGATGAAAAGGTAGCCAGATATTTGAATGGTCTAAGATATGACATTCAGGATGACTTAAGCATGCTAACCATCAGGACGGTGGAAGAAGCTTACCAATTGGCTCTGAAAGCTGAGGAGAAGCTGAGCTGTAAGCAAGGTCAGCGAGGGCGAGGCAGAAGTCATCCCAGAGGCAAGGCAGTTGCCCAAGATAAATATCAGAAGCCCAAGGAGGAATGGAAGAAGCCTCAGGGTAATATGGAAAGGGGCAGAACCTCACAATAGAGGCAACAATATGTTGAGCTGAGGAGACAACATACAAAGCAGGGTGGCGAATATGCTAATGCAAACGCTTTTCCTCGTACTAGAGGTCGAGGTAGAGGTAGAGGAGGAATCATCACATGTTTTACATGTGGGAAGGACGGACATAAAGTTGTTGACTGTCTAGACAGGAAAATGGACAGAGGAGAAGCTCACATCACTGAGGTGCACAGGCGTGATGTTGAAGATGAAGACACCGGAAGTGGGAAATCATTGACGGTGCACAAAGTTCTCTTAACACCTGAGAAAGAGGTGGAGGACACATCTCAAAGATGCAGACTGTTCAGGACCATATGCAAGACCAAAGGCTAGAAATGCAAGGTCATTGTAGACAGTGGGAGCACAGACAATATCATTTCAACCGAGATGGTGGAAAAGCTAGAGCTGGAGATGACCAATCACCCGAGTCCATACAAAGTATCATGGTTGCAGAAAGGGCATCAGGTGAGTGTCACTAAACAATGTTTAGTTGATTTCAAAATGGGTGAATATAGGGATAAAGTCCTGTGTGATGTCATTCCCATGGATGTCTGTCATGTATTATTGGGTAGACCATGGAAGTATGACCGAAATGTGGCTCATGATGGAAGGATGAACACATACACCTTAGAGAAGGATGGGATGACCCATAGATTGCTTCTGATAATGGATAAGGAAGTGAAGCCGGAAGTTAGCAATATGATACTTCTCATGAGTGGGAAAGAGATACTCACAGAGATGGAGAAGAAGGAAGATCCACAATTCTTTGTGGTCAGGAAGCCGAGGATTGTCCTGACTAGCACAAGAGTGGACGACTTACCAGACGAGATTCAGGAACTGCTGGGAGAGTTCGCTAATATCATCATGGACGAACTACCTCGTTTGTTTCCACCGATGAGGAGTGTGAGTCACCACATCGATCTCATACCCAGAGCAAGTTTGTTGAATAAGGCAGCATACAGGTTGACACCTCAGGAGAATGAGGAGGTCAAGAGGCAGGTACGGGATCTGCTGGATAAAGGACTGGTCAGGGAGAGCTTGAGCCCGTGTGTTGTTCCAACAGTACTAAGTTCGAAGAAGGATGGAGGCTGGAGAATGTGTACAGACTCCAAACCGATTAATAAAATCACCATCAGGTACAGATTTCCACTGCCGAGAATGGATGATCTGATGGATTGCCTGAGTGGGGAAAATTATTTTTCGAAGATTGATCTCAAGAGCGGATATCACCAGATTCGCATGAGAGAGGGTGATGAATGGAAGACAGCATTCAAGACAAACGAAGGTTTGTACGAATGGCTGGTCATGCCGTTTGGCTTGAAAATCGCACCGAGCACATTTATGAGGCTGATGAATGAAGTGTTGAGGGAGTTCATCGAAAAGTTTGTGGTTGTATATATGGACGACATACTGATTTTCAGCAAGACAAAGGCTGAGCATTTGAAGCATTTGGCCAGTGTGATGAGAAGACTGCAGCAGGAGAAGTTGTTGGTCAACATGAAGAAGTGTTCCTTCATGAAGACATAGCTCATTTACTTGGGTTTTGTTATATCAGCTAATGAGTTGAAAATGGATCCTGAGAAGGTAGAAGTGATAAAGAATTGGCCATCACCGAGAAATATTTTTGAGGTGAGGAGTTTCCATGGATTGGCTAGTTTCTACAGAAAATTCATTCATAATTTCAGTGGAATTAGTGCAGCAATGATGGACACCGTGAAGAAGCGGCATAAAGTTTTTCATTGGACAGCAGAGGCTGAGGACAACTTCAATCTATTGAAGCGGAAGATCACAGAGCAACCAATTCTGTTGTTGCCTGATTTCCAGAAGACATTTCAAGTGAAATGTGATGCAAGTGGATATGTCGTAGGAGGGGTCTTAAGTCAGGATGACAAACCAGTGGCATATTTCAGCAAGAAACTGGATGATGCAAAGCTGAAATACTCCACGTATGATAAGGAGTTTTATGCCATCATACATGCATTAAAGAAGTGGATGAATTACTTGATACCCAAGGAATTTGTATTGTACAGTGACAATCATGCATTGCAGTTTGTAAGTCAACAAGAGAAGTTGAACTAGAAGAATGCAAAATGGGTAGAGTACATGCATAATTTCACATTTGTGATCAAACACATTTCATGGACTGCTAACAAAGTGGTTGATGCTTTGAGCAGGAAATGTTTACTGTTGCAGGAGTTCAAGGTCAAGACATTGGGTTTTGAGAATCTGAAGGACATGTATGCAGGTGATGCAGACTTCGGAGAAGCGTACGAAGCAGCTGAGAATCCAGTTCTCAGGGATCGGAGTCTGTGGATAGATTATATGATCTAGGATGGATTATTTTTTAGGGGCAATCAACTGTGCATTACAATTTTCTCCATGAGGGAGAATATGCTAAAGGAAAAGCATAGTGGAGGATTAGCAGGTCATTTTGGGCATGACAAAACATTCACAAAACTGAGAAAATCGTATTATTGGTTGGGCATGTGAGCAGATGTAAAAAGATTTGTTGACAGGTGTATAATTTGTCAACATTTGAAGGGCGGAAAGCAGAATTCTAGGTTTTATCAGCCATTGCCCATACCCGAGAGGCCATGGGAGGTAATCAGCATGGATTTTGTTCTGGGATTGTCGAGGATGCAGAGAGGATTTAATTCCATCTTTGTGGTGGTGGAAAGGTTTTCGAAGATGGCACATTTTATTCAGTGTCATAAGACCAATGATGCAACCCACATCACAAACTTATTTTTCAGAGAGATTGTGCGACTACATGGATTGCCGAGAAGTATAGTCTCAGATTGGGATACCAAATTCATAGGTCATTTTTGGAGGACACTATGGAAGAAGTTGGGAACTAATTTGGCTTTCAGTTCATCTTACCATCCGTAGACGGATGGGCAGCCCGAGGTGGTGAATAGAAGTTTGGGGGATCTATTGAGAATCTTGGTGACAGAGCACCATAGCAGTTGGGACCAGATATTGCCACAGGCAGAGTTCGCGTACAACGATTCGGTGAATCGGAGTACGGGAAAAAGCCCATTCTAGATTTTTTATGGAACACAGCCAAGGGGAGTTTTTGAGCTTAGGGAGTCAGAACAGGCTGCAACTAGCAGCGCTAGTGCTGAAGAGTTCACTGAGGCGATGAGAGAACTTCACAGCAAGGTGAAGCAGCGACTACAGAAGTCAAATCAGGAGTATAAGCGCAGATCCGATCAGCGAAAGAGACAACTTCAGTTCGAAGTTGGCGATTCGGTTCTAGCCCACTTAAGGAAAGAGAGGTTCCCAAGGGGAACATATAACAAGCTCAAAATGAAGAAAATTGGACCATGAAAAGTCCTGAAGAAATTCGGGGAGAATGCATATGAAATTGAGTTGCTAGAGGGCATCGGGATATCTCCGATATTCAATATTTCAGATTTATACCCATACAGGGCTGGAGAAGTAGAGACTGGAACTGAGGAACCAGTAATATAGTGGCAAAAACAATTACCAGTAGTAGAAAATCCACAGATGGAGTGTATACTGGACAAGTGAGTGGGAAGGAAAACCAGGCGGAAGCAGTACTTTGAGTACCTGGTGAAATGGAAGAATCACCCAGTGGAGGACGCCAGATGGGAGACTGAAGAAATCATACAAAAACATGGACAGACCGTGCAGGAGCTCATGGACAGGATCCCATGAAATTTCTCAAGCCAGGGAGTATGATGTAGGAGCATCACTCACGTCAAGCGAGCCAGCGTGAGAGCAGAGAACAACTGACAAGCCAGCAAACCTCTTTTTGAATTTCACCTTGATGTGGTTGCGCCAAAGCATTAATGAGAAGATTTAATGAAGCGTACCTTGTACATTGTAATGAACCTTGAGCGGATAAGCTCTCGTCCTTAGTAGATAGGAAGGCAATTAATAGATTTAATGTTGTTAGATAGGAATTAATTGTAGATTTGATAGTTGTAGAAATCAAGAGGGAAAATGAATATAGACACCCTCCTTTGTATCATTGTATGATTATCATCATTCATTCAGGAGTAGAAGAGGAGAGCAAGTAGAGAACTTTTTGAGAACACCCATGTACAGATTGAATTAATAGAAGAGAGCCTTTGATTCAATTTCATGACTGGTGTGGTTTCTCTGTGTTGATATTGTGCTCATGAATGTTTGTTTTCCTTGTATGCATTTGCTTTTGAATATGTTGTGCATGTGATTTCAGAGGTTTAATTGAAGTCTGTGAGAGAAGGGAATGAGTTTCAATTGTTTCTCTATTTGAGCCAGGAGATTCCTGCATAGAGTGCAGTCGAATTCATCCGCATAGAGTGCGTTGATGAGGCTAGAAAGTTAAACTCTTATTCTCATCTGCCCAGAAGTTGAATTGGGTTATTAGAACTATGCAGGAGAAGCGCAGGCTAAATCAGAAGTCTCAGTGGTGAATCTGAGCAGAAGAAGGTAGAGACTGTTGTTGCCAGAAGTGCACAGAGTCTGGAAGAATCCAATACTTTGATAGTTGTTGGAAGTCAAGCACGAGAAGTGCATGAGGAAAGTCTCTGAGGGAGTCAGAGTTGTCAAAGCTCAGGAGGAACAATTCCTTCGTGATTCCTGGAAGAAGGAGCCAGGAGGAGGTTCGAACCGGGAGAAGCGGTGAAGCTGAAGAAATCCTCAAGGAGGAGAATCAACGGCCAGGGTTCGCAAGATAGATTTGTGAAATCCCACTGACCGTCAGATCAGAGAGAAGTTGCGTGGGATTTAGTCCTTAGGCGCAGGAATGATGGACTAAAGGCCATCGGGATTCGACATATCGGGGTTCCCAGAGGCAAGAGTTTCATATGCGTTGAAATCATGATTAGCGATTTCTCGATATAATCGGAGCCGTTGATCGCCAGGGGACACGTGGCACAGGATCCGAGGAAGTCAAGGTTCGACGTTCGGGGTTTTCTAATGTAAATGAATCGTGACTGGTGAAATCGTGATCCTGCGATCCCCGATATAAGGGAGGGAGAGGTGACGTGACAGGGATGTAGTGCACGTGCCATCGGAGTTCGGGGTTCGGAGATTTGTGGGCGAGTGAATCGCGACATCACAGGTGTCGATTTATCAATAGGGAAATCCCCAACAAAAACAGAAGCATTGACCCTTTGACCTATCGGGGTTCAGGGTTTTGAGTAGCACGTGAATGTGCCCACAAGTTTCACGATATCGCGAAACCCGATTTCCCAAGAAAACAGTCAGGAGATCAACATAGTACCTTGTGGGTGAAGAAAGGTCCCGATACGGGATCTGAGGGCATTGTAGTTCTTCAGGCCTGAGTTGAAGAAGGTCCTGGTGAGAGTAGTTGGACCATGAGGGTCACGACTTGCGTCATGTTACATTAATATCCACTCATTAATTTTTCAAAACATTTCAAAATGTGTGCTAGTGTTTTTCCAGCTGTCTTTCGCCTTTATGCTTGCTTGGATGGCTGCGTACGATGCTCCTGCATCATACTCCCTTGCTTGAAAATTTTCATGAACTCCTGTTCATGAGCTCTTGCATGGTCTGTCCATGCCTATGAATTGCTGCATCATGTGACATTCCACATATCATTGAAAATGGCATGACATATACTATCCATATGGAATAGATTCTCCTAAAAATTTAGTGATCTTCATTATATTATTCCTTAATAAAACTTGGGTTCCCTAACCACATTGTTGGGTTAACCAACCACCTAACCATTTGTACTTCACAAAGTGTCTTCCCATGAGGGATTTCACCATAATGGGACCACTTTCAGAACTTTATCCAAGAGTGTCTTCCCATGAGGGATTTCACCATAAGGGGACCACTTTGGAGTGTATCCATTTGGTTTTTCCTATCAACCATGACATGCCATCAATGATACAAATCGGTTTAATATAACCACATCATTATGACAATGCTTGACATCAACCCTTTGACAACAGTTACATCAATGAACATATAACCAATAATCAATATATCAATGATACAAGCACACCACTATGAAAATACTTGGCATCAATCCTTTGAAATCAATCCTTTGACATCAATGAAAACATAGTACAACAAGTCTTTCTCACCCAACAAAATGTGGCAACTTAGGAAGAGGCATTCAAGATTGCGGTGCTCTTGGAAGCTACACATGGAAGCACAAAGACATCGGTTGGGTTGGAACGGGTAAAGTCGCAAGTATCAAAATTAATGAAACAACTGCAAGATATGGACAAGGATGAATTCATGTGTGAGCACGTATGGTGTACTACATGTTGTTCTTAGGGGAATTTCCATGACGAGTTCCATGTCCTTATGAATTATGTGGAGATAGGTGCTCCAAGTACATTTCCATTTGGACAATTTGAATGTTGTGAAATATGTAGGCAGTGGGGCCATGTGCCACCCCACTATCCCACATTTTAGAAATATATGACAACAACTCACACCCCATTCCACAAGTTCTGTAAATCCATTGGCCATGATGTAAATAAATTTCGATCCCTCCAATTAATGAAATACAACACCTGCAATGCATTCCAGGTGTAGGAGGAGAAATAGAGTGGTGATCATGGTGGAAGAAACAAAGGAATATATTAAGGAGGACCCTAAGATGGATATGAGTGTCGTCATGGCCGAAAATATGGAGGCAGAGGGATTATACCCCGCACATGTTTCAATTACGATGATATTGGTCATGTCTCATGATTTTGCACCAAATTGTGTGTGCTCTCCGCATATTGTTATAGTCCTAAACATATAACTAATGATTTTTCTATCTTACTGAAGAACTTGGAGGAGAAGAAGACCAATTGTAACATGGTGCATGTTGAGATATGAAAAAACAAGAAGAAGAATGAGGAGGTGGAAGTCGAGGTAGTAAGTTGTGGAGGGAAAAGACAAGGGAAAAATTCAAGCATGGTGAAGGATCATGTCAAAATCTGGATGGAAATATCAGGAAGGAACCTCATCCCCCCCCGAAGTTTGATTTTTCTCAGCATAATTAGTTTTTGCATGATCCATAGAGATCACTTGAAGGCGAAAGAGCGTGCAAGGAGTTGCAATGCACAAATCAAAGTTCTTTGGAAGAGGCACTGATCCAAGAAGAGGTGTAGAGGGTGACACAAAGGTCATTATAAGAAGTGTGTATCCACAAAGAGGTGCATTGGATGATGCAGAGGTCATTGGAAGAAGCTCACGCATGTGAGGAATCATAGTGTGTGATGCAAATAACTTTGGAGGAGGCTCACGTGCATGATGAAATACAAAATTTGACCCAAAGATCAATAGAAGAAGAACACAAATAGAGTACGTTGTGATGTGCTGATAAAAAATCCTATAAATAATAGCACCAAGAGTAATTACAACACATGGTGCACACAAAAGCTTGTGCGACCTAAGTCGCAAGAAAAAATCCAAATATCAATTCAATACCTTATTGTACTATTGTTTCCACTTTCTTAAAGATACAAAAGTGTCAAGTAAGTTGACTTGAATGTTAGATACTTTTATGAAAGAACAAGGAGATGAGACCACCATATTTTCTCCACTGCTAGAAAGAGATGTCTTAAAAGTTAGCAATCAAAAGTTCATTGGCTGAGAATTTAAGATGACATCAAAACTTGGTGGGTATAGTATAAATGGAGTCATGTTGGATATAGGATCCTATGTGAACATTTTTCCAAAGAAATATTGGGAAGTGATGGAAAACCTAAGTTGGTTTGGTCACCCATTCATCTCTAATTGGCCAATCAATATAAGATCTACCCCATAGGTCGACTGGAGCAAGTAGAAGTGAACATCGAATGGGTGAAAACAATAGAAGAATTCAAATTCATTGAGATAATGGATGATACAGATTATTTTGAGAACGACATGAAGAAAAAAATATAACCAATATATAACAAGGAAATACCCATATATAATGCGAAGAACACAGAAATATAGTGAAACCATACTTCTATTAATGAACAAGAGAGATAAAAACATTGTAGAAAAGAAACTAGCAGAATGGGGTATCTTATCTCTGAAAAGAAAGATATGTTGTCTATGATTCATTTGAAACAAGCTTTACATCACACTCCATTGCCTCCTCAAAGGGCCTCCTTCACCTCAAATATATATGAGAGAGTGAGAGGATAACAATTCCCATGATGCATGTGGGATAAATTGGACTAATTTTATAAAATTCCATAGGCATGTGAAACACAAGGACTTCCTAGGAGGTCACCCATCCCAATACTACTCTAGCCCGAGTGCACTTAACTGTAGAGTTATAATGGGATCTGCTATGTTAATGCTATTATGTAAGCATGTACATAAGACCACTAGGAAATCATTACATGATGTTTGTAATTATAATTTAATATGACATTACATTCCATTCCCCATCAAAAGGGTGGATATCATTGTTTATCAAAACCACATGCTCAAAATGGTGATTCAATGGAAAAGGTGGATGGCCACCGAGATCCATCTAGATCATTCCTCCAATCTTAGGAAGCAAAAGTCCCCATTTCATCAATTTCCCAGGGGATATGGGGAGACTTCTGCTAAATCTGAAGCTTGGTGCGGTGCTTTCCTTGCTGGAGAAGTTGTCCTGCTTAGCTTCTTTAAGGTTTTCATGAACATGTTGTTGGAGGGGTTGGATCTATTCAACCAATCTAGTTTCATGATCTACCTAAGTATGGGAGGACTCTATTGATAAATATTTAGCATGAATAGTATGAGGAGTTCTATTATAACCTTGATTGGTTGGGCAATGTGGAGGAACCCTCGTAGGTGCAACAAGAACATATTGATAGTCTTATACAATCTTTTCGATCTTCTTTTGTTGAATACAAATATCATGGGCAGAGGCTGCAGTGGTTGCAATGTGTTTTTGTTCACCTTATGATCGGACTGTGAAGAGGATAAACTTTGAATTATGAGAGATTACTTTGTGGCATTGTTTTGGTGGGACAATAGTTAGAACTACCTATGGTATCATGTATAGATAACCCCCCAGAGTAACAATGGCATTATGGGGTCAAGACTCATAAATGACATGACACCCCCACATATATGGTTGACCTAATAGAACATCATAGATTTCCAGTGGGGAAAAATCACACAATAACTCATCCTTGAAGGGTTTGATGTCATAGGAAAGTTGACATTGTTGGATGACACAAAGATATTGACCTTGGTGAAGCCACCCAATTTTGTATGGTTGTAGGTGTGGTGTTTTTTGAAAATCCAAGTGTTTGACAACCTCTTCTGAGATGATACTATTTTTTCTTCTAATATCAACAATAAAATGTAGTGGGGTCCCCTTTAGACACATCTGTGAAAGGAAGAATCGCTTCCCCTCATCAGGATCCTCTTATGGTTGGATTTTTACAGTTGTGACAGTAGCAGTGGGTTCTGCATCAATGATTTGTCTCCCTTTATTATTTTCTAAATTATATTCCAAGTGGAGGTTTGAATCTTTTTCTTTGAGCTAAACCACCAATGATTGTATTGAGCGACATTCATCAGTGTTGTTCCAAGGGATGTTGTGGAGCTCACACCACTTTTTGGTGTCTTTCTTAGACTTCTCATTACCCTTATTTTCATGCATCTGAGACTAGATCTCTTGAGGTTGGCCTTCCTTTATCTTTCCTTGATTATGTGAGTTAGATTTTCCTTTTCCATGCTTCTCCCACTTACTCTGTTGCTTGAATTTCTGCTCAATTTTGACTGCATATCTATAAGCATCTCCCAGTGAGGATATGTCTACAAAATCCATCTCTCTTTGGATTTACCTGTGTAGACCAATGTGCTACATCAAAACTAGATGTTGCTCAGAGTCTTTTATACCTAGATTTGAGAACAAGGCATGAAATATGTTGGTGTAATCCAACACCATCTGGTCTCTTTTCTGACATATAGTTGTCCATATCATATATTGGTCATCATAGTTTCTGATAGGATATAACTCCTACTTTAGGGAATCTACAAAGGATTCCCAAGTGGTTTCTCTCCCAAATATTTTAGATTCATCCACGGTGTACCTCTCCCAGTAACATTACCACCAAGCACTGACATGGGGAATGGATTTAGGGAGCACGAAGCTGATCTTTTCACTGTAGAATTTTTTTTGGACAGAGTAATAACCTTCTAGCATATTCAACGATTTTTCTAGAGCATTTGCATCTCTCTGGCCTTCAAATAAGGGGATATCAAAATTGACTTGAACCTTGAAGGGTGTTTCACTTGCAAAATGGTTTCTTGTCGAATATGCCTCAGTTGTGTCCATCAGTAGTATTCGAAGGATCTAAGAAAAGTTCTCCATCATTTCATTCCTTTGTCACATGAGGGCTTCCTTGAGCAACATCTTGAAAGGATCTGCTTCTTTTTCATCTCTCTTTTCTTTTTTCATGGGAGGTTTCTTGGGCTAGTGAGAGAAGTTTTCCTCAAGTGAAACTATCTCGTGACCCAACTCTCTATACCCTAACCTTGTCGAGGACCTACTTCGAGAAACAACAAGGAGCATCCCGCTCTGATACCACTGATCCAAATTATTTTGAGAACGACATGAAGAAAAAAATATAACCGATATATAACAAGGAAATACCTAGAGATAATGTGAAGAATAAATAAATATAGTGAAACCTAACTTATATTAATGAACAAGAGAGAGAAAAACATTGTAGGACAAAAAATAACAGAATGTGGTAGCTAATCTTTGAAAATAAAGAAATGCTGGCTACACTTCATTCACAAAAAAGGTTTACATCATGCTCCATTTCCTCCTTAAAGGGCCTCCTTCACCTTAGTTAAATATGAGAGAGTGAGAGGAGAACAATTCCCACGATGCATGTGGGATAAATTGGACTAAGTTTATAAATTCCACAGGCATGTAAAACATAGGGACTTCTTGCAAGGTGACCCATCCCAGTACTACTCTAGCCTAAGAATGCTTAACTATGGATTTCTAATGGGATTTGGTGTGTTAATGCTATGTTGTAGGCATGTACATAAGACCACTAGGAAATTATTGCATGATGTCCTTAATTAACAATTGAAGATGACATTACATTCCATTCCCCATCAAAAGGGTGAATATCATGGTTTATCAAAACCAAAGGCTCAAAATGGTGATTCAGTGGAAAAGGTGGAGGGACACCAAGATCCATATGGATCAATGGATGAATTTAATCCATACCCTACACTACTAGGGATTGAATGGTCCTTTGACAATAATGTTGTGTTAAATTTCAAGAAGAGGAAAATGTCCTCTGAAACTGACACCTTGTTTATGGTCACATCATTAGATCCATATGATGAAGATTAGTACAATGAGCCGGTGGATGATGACATGCAGACCTCAGTAATTGAAAATATTTACAAAGTCAAGAGGCATAGGGAGGACTACATAAACCCCACCAAATATGGTGAGTTAAGTTGGAGAAGTGTCAAATATTATGAAATATATTCAAAGGATTCCATGGAGAGGTGGACAAACAATTTCTACAAAGTTTACATGTGTATATGCATAAGAATAACAAAAATAGTGCAATGGATCAATTCTAAACATACTAATTCCTCAGGGTTTGATGGGACAGTGTCAATGGAGACCTTCCTCCTACGTATGGAGAGAAATGTTCCCACAGAACTAAGACTTCAACCCATGGATGCAATATTTTTAAGTACCCTTGTGTAGTGGTGGGCGATTCATCGAACAAATATTTAGAGATGGGCGCATGTAGTCGAGTTCATAAAAGTCTGATTCTATCCTATCCCTAATTTTTATCTAGAAAATTCATATAAGGGCACTAAGGATCCTTAGGAACATATTTCATTCTATGAATGGAACTAGATCTCTAAAAATATCCCTCGATCCCAATGGGTTTATAGTTTTGTCCACACAATGGACATGATTCCTAGAAGATGGTACATTCAGGAGGAAATCAGGAGGTGAACGAGTGAGTGGACCCATATGATTTCCCAATTTATTTCAACCTTCTTATTCACCATAGAAAATCAAGTTCATAGAGAGGTGATTTCCCAAATTAAATACTTTATTTTCCATCGGAAACCAAAGGACACAATGCCTAGGGTGCTCTTCTCGTACCATCAACCAATGGAAAAATTGAAAGAAGCAATTCATTATTGGAAGATTGATCTAGAGAATATTAATGATGAGGATCCCCATGGCATCTAGATCAAAGAGTTTGAAGGATAAAACACGCTAAAGGGAAAGGCAACAGAGATGATGAAACCTAACAATAATGGCCCATTAAAAACCAATAAACACAATATTATCACTCAAGAAGCACCCAAGATGGCCATTATTGGAGATTATTGGGATAAGGAGATGGTCTCTTAGGTTGTTGACCTACTTAAATAATATGAGGACTTGTTTCCTTGAATCTTTTTAGAGATGAAGGGAATTGCAGGATCATTGGGATCCATGAAGATCCAACTCAAACATGATGCCAAACCAGTCAAGAGAAGAACTTCTCACTTAAATCCTAAGTAAAAAGAAAAGGTGCGCAAATAACTAGACCAAATGTTGGATGCATGGATCATTGTTCCTCTGGAGGAATCTGATTGGATTATCCCTATGATCATGCAACCTAAAAATACCAAGGAAATTTTCATTTAGGTCGATCTGAGGAGTTTGAATGCATCATGTGTCCATGATCCATTCTCGACATCATTCATGGAAGAGGTGCCAGAAAATTTTGGTGGTTAGGAAGCCTACTCATTCACGGATGGCTTCATAGGGTATCATCAAGTTCAGATCATAGACGAAGATCAAGCTAAAACCACCTTTGGGACCAAATGGGGATCATTTTCCTACATAGTCATGCCCTTTGGCTTAAAGAATTCTCTTCCAGTGTTTTCTTGGATAGTTCTCTCATCCTTCAAGGAATTTATCCAAACAATTCTTGAATTATACTTGGAAGATTCGATGGTTTTCATTCTATTAAAGGAACAGATGCCATCTCTGTGACTAATGTTGGATCAATGATGCTAGCTACATATCTCTTTGAATATAAAAAAATGAATGTTTTGTACTACCTTTCATATAGTTATCGGCTACGTTGTGTGAAAATATAGATTTCTCATGGACACCAGTAAGATTACCACCATCTTGGATATAGTGGACCCCACTTCAGTTCAACAAATTCTCGTAACAAAGGGACACATAGAATATTGCAGGTGCTTTATCCATAACTTTTCTCAGATTGCAACTCCATTTGAAATTTTGTTGCAAAAGGATATCAAATATGAATGGAACATGTAATTCTAGTAAGCCTTGGACACCCTCAAAGGAAGGCTAGTCACTACATCCATTTGAATTTTCCCTGATTGATCAAAGATCTTCCATGTCCATGTCAATGATTTGTACATTGCACTAGGAATCATTCTATCACAACCAGGGGATTATAATATCGATCATCAGGTATATTTTGGCAGCCAAAAGTTCTCTAATGCCAAATAGAATTACACTACAACTAAGTTTAAGGGCCTATCCATGGTATATGCCTTGAAAAAATGTCACCACTACTTATTGGTGTCCACTTTAAAATTACTCACTGATCATTTTTCTCTCAAGTATTTCACCAAAAAACTAGCGTTGGGTAGTCAAATCTATCAATGGTTTCTTTTTTTTCAAGAATTTCACTTGGAGGTTGTGCTTAATCCTGAAAAACATAATGTTGGACCATATAATTTGTCATAGATTTAGACTGGGGAACATGTTACGAACCTCAATGATGAACTCCTAGATTCACATCTCTTCCAAATTGAATATGTACCTAATCAATTGGTAGAAATAGTGGAACTTCACACCACTTTTCAAGCTCCTTCTGAATATATTCCTATGCAATGAAGAAAACTAGTGACCCATAATGTTGGTTGTTGGACAATTGTATAAGTTGGGTACAGATGGAATCCTATGATAATGTGCTTTAGAAAATGAATGAAACTCCCTCCTCTATGAATCACATGAAGGTTTTGTTGGAGGCCACAATGTTGGTAAGGCTACCACACGTAAGGTCCTATGCGTAGAGATTTGGTCTCTCTCTCTCTCTCTTCATAGACTCTAAATACTACTGCAAACATTGTAGCGTATGTCAATGTGTGGGAGATCCCTATCGCAAATATGAGCTCTCGTTGTTCCTGATGATTTCAATTGATCCCTTTGAAAAGTGGCCAATATACTGTGTTGGGCCCATCAATGCTCTTGCACATCACACAGGGGCATGCTACATCATCAACGCCACCAAATACCTCACTAGGTGAGTCGAGGAAACACTATTCAAGGATTGTATAATAGAAAAAACAACGCACTTTATTTTTTATAACATCATCGCCTGCTTCAGCTGTCCAAAGGTGTCGATGAGTGATTAGGGATCACACTTTTTGAATGACACTATTCAACATCTTACCTAAGAATTCATGGTCCATCATTAAAAGAGTATCGCTTGTCACCCATAAGCCAATGACATAGTGGAAGCCTTCAAAAAGTTTTTAGAACATTCTCTCTCGAAAGTGTTTAATTTGTTGTGTGATGATCGAGACCAACACATCCCCATCATCCTATGGGATTATCAAACTACATGAAAAACACTGATGAAGCACACACCATTTTGACTAGTCTACAACAAAGAAGTGATCATACCACTATAATTTTTTGTTCCAATCCTCAGGGTCTCCCTTGCAACTCAAATAATAGATGATCAGGCCCTCCAACATAGGATTTATGAGCTTATGGAACTTGAGGAAGACTACATAATGGAAGAATTTGTCTAGATGGTTGAGAAGGATAGACAAAAGGCCCATGATGACCGTAACATATTTTAGAAAATCCTTCATCCATGATATTTTCTTTTGTCATATGATAACAAATATTTATAGAATCCTCATTAGTTACACATGCAGTGGATGGGTCTATTTTAGCTAGTCTACATCACTAAAGAAATTTCTTCCAAGTTGAAAAATTTACAAGGAAGACCACTCCAGGGTCTTATTAATGGGAGTAGGTTAAAGGTATATTACAACCCTTAGGGGACAATCACAATTTAACTTTATTCTAGATTTTAAATTTATATATTAGGCTTAGCATAGGGTTTACAACAAGTAGCATCTACTATAGTTAGCATACATTACATTTTTGGACAATACTGCCTTAACATAAATCAATCATATCGATAAGGGTGCATGATATTTCCAACATATTTTCATATATCCTTATACAACTATCAATCTAACATCTCTACAAGGTACATGTCTGGTATGACAATTCACGAGGGTCTTTGAAAAGTCTCCTGGTGATTAAAATCACTGAAAGGAAAAAGTAATCCATGTTGGGCAATTCACCCATGCCATAATTACTCATTGAAGTGTAACACCCCATTCTCCAATAACCCTCTCTAGTAGGGTCGATCCATAATATCCATCTCCTTGATGGTCTCATTTTACCATCACTTCCTATGTGTCCTTCAATCCATTCCCTTCATTAAGGTGTTTTTTCCCTCCTTCCTCACATTCCCCACCATCTATCCTCTATATATATCCTCCCTTTGATGCTCTCTCTCAAATAATTCTCCACATCCTTTGACTTTCTTTACGAGTTCCCACTCCCCTTTCATGGATCGACCTAGTAAACAATCCTTCCATTTCTATTTCCAGTTTGCTTGATAAAATCCATTTTCAACCCTTCTAGAGTTATGTTGACTATTAGGATGTTACCATTTTATTGGCCACACTCCCTCCTATTTCGTTTCTACCCAATATCAACTATGCCAATCCTAGTTCCCTCCAACTTGTCTCGTACTTGAATAAACAACCGTTATTCTTCATTCCCTTTGTTGATTGGAAGGTTCCCCTTCAATGGCTCAGTAACAGACCTGCTTGTATCCATTTCCATGGGTATTCCCCCAACAATAGTGAGGTAGAATGATTTACATCCATAAAACCTTGTTTCATCTACCCCCCTTCTCACATCTCACCAAGGACCCTCAATCTTTTAGAAGAAGAACAATTAAAGCTCTATGCTCAACTTGGTAAAAAAACAAACAAACAAATAAGTGAAAAAATGATTCTCTCTCTTGAGGAACCCAAACTCCTTTTCCATAGTTGGGCATGGATGGAGACCTTTCAACAGGTCCTTCATACACCTCCACATGCACCAACATAGGTTCCAGATCAAGCAACTTATAGGAAGAAAATTTTTCTTAAAATAAATATGAGAAGGATTTTACACCAACTATCTTCCCTCAAAACTTCAAAACTTGGATCAAGAATGAGCCAGATAATAGTGGTGGGGCCCTGTTGGAAGCCAAATGATTGTGCTTACTTTTACACATGCACACAAATAGATTTTTTCATGCTCATTCCATAATTTTGCATGCACCTACGGAAATGTGCAAGGAATGGCATAAAGTGCACACCAAACCAAGTTTTTTCAATTGCACACCATGCTTAAAGACTACCAAGTGTCTTCTAGTCTAAGTGTTGTCAAGTGTGGTAGAAGAAAAGAGGATTCCCACTGGAATCAAGAAAGGAATCATTGGGAAATATCCTCGAATGATTACTTACAACAACATACCAAGATGTGGGAAGGCCAAAGGACGAATTGGCCAAAGAATTAAAATTCCCCTTGATGCAGGTAGTCTACGTGGAGTGTTGGAAGATACTAGAATCATGTGAGGAAGTTGTATTAGAAAATCAAGTGGAGTATAATAGAAAGAGATAGTGCTCCCCAGTCTAGAAAACTATAAAAGGAATACCTAACATCAGAAATAGAGGTAGCTAGTTGGCCAATTATAGAGTTTTTCTGAGTTAACATAGTTATCAGTGTCAAGCTCACTATGATCGTATTGTATTATTTTAATTCTTTGAATATAGTTATGTTTCTAATCTATATCTAAGTTTTGAGAAAAGGTGCATTTTGCAACATGTTGTAATTCTGAGAGGTTATATAGAAAATATATGAATTTCTATGGCTATCATATGTGTTTATCCTGTGCAATGTATATATTGGATATTATGAAATTATTCCAGTAATAAAGATACATCGGTTATGATACATTCTATGTCTATTATGTATAAGTTGAACACGAGTGTGTATCATTTTAATTCTTATTCCTCATAGTTAATCAAACATAAGCTATATGGATTCCGATTTGATTATTTTTTCATAGGTTTTTAAACTTTAATCCCTATCACAATACCTTAATGTCACTTTGATCCCCTTTTCACCTCTAGTGAGACCTTCCTCATCCTTGGTTGAGGATTGATATGCCGATGTTTTGCGGTTTTTTTTGGACAACTCTCGATGAACCCTGGGTATAAAACTCTCTAGTGTTAAGAAGAATGAGATGCATGCAAGAGTGGGTCAAAATAACCCAACACCATGGCTAGGAGACACCTTCGCTTAGAGTGAACAGTCACATTAACTCCTCCATCCACTCAACCTCAACCAGGATACACTCTTCCATATTTTAATATTTGTTATTTTCCTTCCCTCTTTCTCCTTGTGTCTCCCTTCATTCCCTTATTCACTAAAACCCTCATTGTTTTTAATGGACTTCCTTTAGAAGGCAAATCATCATATTTGTTTGTTTCACATTCCCATTTTTCCAAGAGACAAAATAAAATGAAATAAAACAAAAAATGTTTATTTACAATATTTACAAGTATTTTCCAAGATCCGGTTTGGATCATTGATACATCATGCAAGTTAAATATTTAAAGTGATTGAACAGTGAATTTAGAGAATGAGAATAGCAGAGAAAAGGAGCAAGGAAGACACACAGGACAGTTTAAAGATTTTGAGATATGGAGTAGAGGTGATATCATTTTGGGTTGTTGCATGAGTCATGTTGGGAGTCTGTGTAATAGTTTTGCATGTGTTGGGAATAGATTTGTAAATACTTTGTAATGGAGTCAGTCTAGTAATATGTGAAAAATATGACAGAAAACACATGGTGCAGTGCAATGCATCATTGATAGAATGTATTAGAGTGAAGGGTGTTATTCCTATTTATTTACGTCTCTCTTGATGTATGCATGTTACTATTTAAATAGAAATAATATAAAGTTTTTGTTATTATTGTCAATGGTTGTGTTGATTATGAGTTCAATGGATGAATGTGTTAGTGATGTATGTTGTTAATATGTTAATGAAATATGACCAAATGTATGAATTCTATCCCAAGTGACTTCGTAATATACTTTATCCCTTCATCTTCGACACAAGACCAAATAGTATATGTGATTTTGCATCTCAGGTAAGACCTTGTTTGATCCTGTACTGAATATTGATATATCAATGCCTTGGGTTTTTTTTGGTCAACTTTGGATGAACCATGGTTCATCAACTTAACCCCCAAGTGTTAGGAAAGAAGCACACAAGGGAGCCAATATATGGTACTTTTAAACCAGGTGTCTCTTGGAGTCTCTGATACCCATATTTGAGTGTAAGATATGGAAGATATTAGTGTACTCCAACAACATCTAGTTTCTCTCCTAATCTGTGATTTTCTATCTCATGTGTTATTGATCATAGCTTCCAACATGGTAATATTCCTCACTAAGGGCATCAACAAAACCTGCCCAAGTCAGTTTTGTCTTGAATATTGTAGACTTGTCTCCTTCATGTCTCTCCTAGTAACTTTACCACCAATATTTGACATGGGGAAGGGCCTTAAGGATCACAAAGGTAATCCTTTCAATTTTTCATGGAACCCCTATTCTGGCACTCTTGACCTCTCTCTTGTGGAGTTAACAATGTTGCAGTTCTTTCCCCTTCAATCATTTTCTATTTTCTGGAGCATTTGACTCTCCAACAATAGATTGCACCAAAATACCTTCTTCACCACAATGTTGTACACTAGTTTGTTCTCTAATTTCATCCATTGTATCATCAACTCCAAGAAAATCCTCCATCATCTGGTCATCCACAAATTTTTTTATTGATGAGATATTGTTTGAATTGCTCTCTAATGAACTCTTGCACTTTTTTTCTGGTGATGGAGGAGAAACAATAGCGGCATATATTCTACTATAAATTGGATTTCCCTCTTCTGAAATACTACGCTTTGACATACGTAACTTTTCTTTTTATCTTTATTCTTCTAACTTTTTGATCGGTTTATTTTTTCTTGAGGACTTTCTTTCTCGAATCCAGTGGTTTCCCATGTTTAAAGATAAAAATTGGATTCCAAACACCCACCACAATTTTCCCTCTGTATTATATAATAATGCACAACCCAGTGGAGAAATTTGTTTGTATTACAAAACAAGACACATCTAATAATTCCAATTCAAATTCCAATTCCGATTGCACTTGGAAAAAAATTTCTTCCAATTCCAAGAAGACACAAGAAGATACAAAAAAAAATTACAATTGTTGATCAGGATTTTATGAGCAGAATGAAATGACTACATATTATTAATAGGTGCTTAATAAAAAATAAAAGAGATACAGTAAAACTTGTTTTTTATTCAATAAGGAAATAAGCTAAAACTGTAAAATGCAGTGGAAACAAGCTTTCTCGAATGGTGGCGGCTTATCTCTGAGAAGAGATGTGTCAGTTGTGCTCATTCGCAAGAATATGATTACAATGAGGATATAAAGGAATTTTTACAATAAATAGGAATGCAAAAAACCATAGGCATCCAAAAATCTAACCCTAGGAGATGAAGCACCAAAATTCATGTGGGCCCCGTTTGGGTAAGTTAGTACATCAACTTCCCGGGGTCGTAACTTTTTCATACGATCTTCGTTTTAGGTGCATGATAGCCCATTCGAAAGGTATCATCAAGGAGATTCATTTTAGTGGAAATAACAAAGGAAATTCCATATTTCAAACATTTTTTCCCAAAAAATGTCATTTTGAGCCTCAAAACAACTTCGAAAATTTCAAGACCCAAAAAATTGCTAAAAATAGTAAATTACGAAAATTGCTAGAAAATTGTTTTGAGCCAGTTGGAAAAGGTGGGTGGCCACTGATATCCACCTCGATCAATGCTCCCTCCTTAGGAAGAAATGGTCTCCATTTTGTTTATTTCCCCCATCTGATGAGGAAATTTCTGATGAATTTCACCCCGGGTGAGCCACTTGCCTTGGTGCAGGAGTTGCTCTGCTTTGACAACTCAATAAAGTTGGATCCTTTACTGTCGAGTGCTCTTGATCTGTGTGTCGAAAATATGATCATGAGAAGCCTATTGTATGTAGTTGGATTTGAGATCTATTGGTGTCAGTGTTTCTACTACTTCTGAGGTATCCGATAATGGTGGGAAATAAGGTTGAAGGAGATCCACGTTGAACATTGGGTATAGGACAAGGAAAGGAGGAATTTTGAGATCAAAAGAATTATCCCCCATGGCCTTGGTGATGGTGTATGGCCCATAATAGATTGGATGAAGCTTTTTATGGGGTCCTATAAGGCGTTCTTTCTGCAAGTCCAACCAAACTTTGTCTCCCACCTGAAACTTATGTGGCACCCGATGTTCATCATGGTGCATCTTGTACTAGTCATTGTAATTATGTAGGATATCCTGAACCTGTTGGTGGATGTGATGGATCTGCTCAATGAACCAGGTGGCTTTGTCAGCTTCAATTGGATTAGGAGATGTGTCGGTTGAGGTGACTGCAAGGGGAAGTGCAACATCTATGGGACCCAATGGTTCGAATCCCAACCCCACCTGAAAGGGGATGTGGCTGGTTGAGCTATGCAGGGCTCAGTTGTAGCTATGATAGGCATAGGGAAGTCTCTCATCCCATGTGTGAGGGTGCTTGTAATTATACATGTGAAGGATATGCACAATCATTCGGTTTATGAGCTCAATTTGGCCATATTTCTGGGCGTGGAAGGCCATGGATTTGGTGAGCTTGGTGTCCAGTAGTGACCAGAGGCTTGACCAAAATATGGTGAGAAATCGAGTGTTCAAATCTGAGACATTGTTTTGTGGGATTCCAAAATGTACCTAGACTCATTCAAACAAGCTCTTGGTAGTGGCCTCTATTGTGATTCTCTTGTTGCAGGCAACTAGAATCGCCATCTTTGAAAAACGATCAACAACCACAAAAACACAGTCATTTCCCCACTTGGTGGATGGGAGGCCCAACATGTAGTCCATTGATATGGATTCCCATATCCTTTCAGGAGTAGGAAGAGGGGTGTACATGCCCTATTTCTTAGTGGTCAATTTGGGAATAGTGCAGGCAGTGCAGGACCTGATATACTTGTTGACCTCCTGTCGAAGTTTCAACCAGTAGAAAATTTTCTGTAGCATTTCCATTGTATTTTCGATGTTGAAGTGTCCTGCCACCTGATTGTAGTGGGCTTCCTAGATCATATTCACTCGATCACTTGATGGAACACATATATGGCTCAAATGACACAACAACCCATCCTCAAGATGGAAATTATCRACAACTATGTTTGCACCCAACATTTGGTAGGTGGGGGCAAAGTTCGGGTCTATCTCATAGAGTTGCAACCATCTAGAGGTATCATGGCTACAAGATTCTAGCACCGTGGTGAGTGTCGAAACTGGGGGTTTGCTGAGGCAATAAACRATGYGATTGGTGCTTCTTGTTTTATACTTGATGTTGAGGTGGAATTATTGTAAGAATGTGGACCACTTTTGATGGAGATCATTCTGCAATTTTCATTGTGTTTGCATGAACTGTAGTGGCTTATGATCAGTGTGGATGACTGTCTCCTTCCGAAGAATGTAATGTCTCCATTGGAGGCAGGCTTTCATAATGGAGTACATTTCTTTGTCGTGAGTTGGGTACTTACAGACAACATCTGATAGTGTCTCACTATGATAGGCCACGGGGTGGCCGAGTTGAGTGATAACGGAGCCCACAACATAGTCTGAAGCATCTGTCTTGATCTCAAAGGGCTACTATAGGTATGGTAGTGAAAGTACTAGGGTTGAGCACAAGCACTACTTCAAATCATCAAACGCTTGTTGTTGGGACTGAACCCATGCAAATTTATCCTTACCACCACCCCTGGTTATTTGGCTGAGGGCCCATGCAATATGGGATAATCTCAACATGAACTTGTAGTAGAAATTGGCAAGGCCCAAGAAGCTTCGAAGCCCAGTGAGTGTGGTTGGGGCTGGCCAGTCACGGATGACTTGGATCTTGTATGGATCCACATGTACGCCATCATGATCAATGATGTAGCCCAGGTAATGGACCATGTCCATGCCAAAGGATCATTTTTGCAAGTTGGCATAGAGCTTGTGTTGTCGCAAAGTGTGCAGAACCTACTGACTATGCTGCAAGTGTTCGACCCAAGTCTTTCTGTAAATGAGAATGTCATCCAGATATACCACTACAAAATTATTTTTGAATGGTCACAAGATATCGACCATCATCCTCATGAAAGTGGTTGGAGCATTTTTCAAGCCAAAGTGCATGACCAACCATTCAAAAAGGCCTTCCATTGACTTGAAGGTGGTCTTCCATATATCTGTCTATTCTATTGGGACCTAGTGGTATCCAGACTTCAAATCAATCTTACTGAAGTATTTTCCCCCCATGAGTTGATCAAGGAGGTCATCAATTCGGGGAATTAAGTACTAGTTTCTGACTATGATTTTATTCAGACCACGATAATCAATGTAGAGTCACTAGGTTCCATATTTCTTCTATACCAGCATGATTGGGATCTTGTAAGGTGAGGAGATGGAATGGATGTGCCCCTTGTGGAGCAGTTCTTGGATATGTCGCTTGATCTTCTCATCCTATAATAGAGAGTTGTGATAGACTAGCTCATTGGGCAGCACTGATCTAGGGGTCATATCAATGGGGTGCTTGACCTGACAGTGCAGAGGTACCTTGGTAGGTGAGGTCGGCCACAGAGACCCTGGATGTGGTTGTGATCTTGGTCTTATTCTGAGAGTGAATCACGAAGAAGACAAAATTCCCTGTCTGAGAGAAGACCTTCCTACATTGCTTAGTAGATATCAAGGAAATAGAACTAGGTGGGACTACCTCATGTATCCTATACAATTTCCTATTCAAAGTAATAATAACACTAAAAGGACTAGACTCATATACAACATGATGTTTCAATAAATAAGGTTGGCCCAAAAGAAAATTGCAAACTCCAAGAGGAACAACATCACACAATACCTCATCTTTGAAGGGATTGATGTCGTATGATAGTTGACACTATTATATGACGCGAAGATCACTTCCTTGGAAGAGCCATCCAATGGTGTAGGTTTGTGGGTGCGGTATTGCCGGCAGGGCCAACCACTTGACTACCTCTATTGAGATGAGGCTCTTCCAGCTACTTCGATCAACAATGAAGTGCAATGGGGTGCCTTTTACCCATATCTATGAATGGAAGAGGCACTCTCCTTCTTTTGGCTCGTCTGGTTCACCGGGTTGGGGCTTGGTGGTAGAAATAGTGGCACCGGGTTTCACATCAATGACCCATATTCCCCTTTCTGGTTCTATCTTAGAGTAAGAACCTGCATCTAATTCAGAGTCTTTCACTTTGTTCACCAATGACTGTTTTGAGCGGCATTCAGTAGTGTTATGACAAGGGATCTTATAGAAGTCGCACCACTTCCTAATATCTTTATTTATCTTTTCTGTGTCCTTATTTGATTGTGGCTTGGACTAGTTGTATTGATACTGTCCATCTTTTCTCTATCCTTTGTTTTATTGGTTGGGGCCTCCCTTTCCTAGCTTTTGTTGTGAGGGGTTACCAAGCCCAAATTGTCACATTTTTTGTTTGAGCTTCTGCACGATTTTAATGGCATATCGATAGGTCGCGCCCAAGGATGAGATGTCCAGAAATTTTGTTTCAGTCTGGATGTATCTATGCAGAGCACCACCATACTTGAGCACCAGATGTCACTCCAAATCTTTGATACCCAGCTTGGTGTGCAAGGTATGGAAGATATTTGTGAAATCTGGCACTGCTTGGTCTCTTGTTTGCCACAGTGTGGTCCATTTGGTATACAAGCCATCATAACTTCTGATAGGGTAGTATTGTTCCCTAATAGCATCACTAAAGGATTCTCAGGTGGTCATGACTGTAAATAATGAGGTTTCCTCTGTTTCCTTTTGCTCACAGAAAGTTTCCCACCAATATTTGACATGGGGAATGACTTTGAGGAGAGAAAAAGTAATTTTTTCTCTATTACAAAAGTTATGGACAAAAAAATACCCTTCTAGTAGATTCAACCACTTGTCTACAACATCTGTGTCTATCTGACCTTCAAATATAGGAATATCAAAGTTTATTTGAACCTTGAAGGGGATGGTGCCTCCGCTCAAAGAAGATGCGTCGCATGTTGGTAGCCACCAAAGGATTTGTGCGAAACTATCCATCATATTGTTCCTCTGTTGCGTGAGGGCTTCCTCAATCAATAGTTTGAAAGGATCTCTTGTCTCTTCATATTTATTTTCTCCTGCCATGCGAGGTCCTTTGGGCGTGCGAGATCTTTTTTCCTCAAGAGAAACAAGATTGAGACCCAACTCTTTGTACTCCAACCTTGTTGGGGACATGCATTAAGATGACAAGAAGAAGACCGCTTTGATACCATTGATCCAGATTTTATGAGAAAAATGAAATAAATACAGATTACTAATAGGTGCTTAACACAAAATAACAGAGATATAGTAAAATTGGTTTTCTATTCAATAAGGAAATAATTTGAAACTGTAAAATGCAGCAAAAACAAGCTTGTTGGAATGGTGGTGGCTTATCTCTGAGAAGAGATGTGTCAGTTGTGATCATTCACAAGAAGATGATTACAATGAATCTCTGAAGGCCCTTTTGCAATAAACAAGAATGTCAAAATCCTTAGACTTCCAAAAACCTAACCCTAGGAGATGAAGCGCAAAAGGTCACGTGGGCCCCATTTGGGTAAGCTAGTACATCAACTTCTTGAGGTCGTAACCTTTGCATACGATCTCCGTTTTAGGTGCATGATAGCCCATTGGAAATTTATCGTCGAGGAGATTCATTTTAGGGGAAATATCTAAGGAATTGTTATATTTCAAACCCATTTTCCCAAAAAACATAGTTTAGGGCCTCAAAACAGCTCCAGAAGTTTCAGGACCCGAAAAACTACTAAAAATAGTAAATTACCAAAATTGCCAGAAAACTTTTTTGAGCCAGTTGGAAAAGGTGGGTGGCCACCGATATCCACCTAGATCAATTTCACTTGGACAATGTTTTTTCCAATTCCAAGAAGACATAAGAAGATACAAACAAGAATTCCAATTCCACTTGAAAAAAATTGTCTTCCAATTCCATGTAGGCACAAGAAGATACAAACAACAATTCCAATTGCACTAGGACAAATTTGTCTTCCAATTCCAAGAAGAAACAAGAATATACAAATAAAAATTCCAATTTCACTTGGACAAAATTGTCTTCCAATTCCAATAAGTCACAAGTAGATACAGAAACAAATTCCAAATGCACTTGACAAAGTTGTCTTCCAAAATTTCCTACAATGGTATGGAATAACACAAAAGTATCTATGAATCTAACAAGAACACTAAAATAGGTAAAACAAGTCTATATAGGTTTTTTTTATCTAACGTTGTCATGGATATTTATAGGCTATGAGATAGATGAGGTGGGGTGTGCTTGGCACCAAAACATTCCCAGCAGGAATGCATGTGTGCTCCTGCTGAGCATAAACGACCAACGTCTACAACTTAATCAAGTCATAGGAGTGTGTGCATGCTCTTAATGCATCGGATATAGAATTCAATATACACCAAAAATATTTATAAATAAATATGTATAGGGGTATGGAGAAAACTAAGGCCTAAGGAGTTAGGATTGAAAGCATTTTCAAGGATAGAGAAATGGTTAGACCACCAAGATGTGGGTGCAAGGGTTGTGGAAAAGGTATATGCATAGAGAACTTAGGGATCAAGTTTAGAGAGGGTTAATGATTGAGTATAAGTTATTCCTAGGCTTATATGGAGCTAGGGGGGTCTATGTCAAGTTATAGGTCAACATATAAATCTAGATCTATCTCTATGTCATGGTATAGGTCGTAGTCTACATCAAGCTCTAGGTCATTGTCTAAATCTATCTCTAGCTCTATGTTGTGGTCTAGGTCATGGTCTAGGTTGATGTCATGATCCATGTCATGGTCATCCCATAGGTCTAGGTCATGCTACAGGTCTTTCCATGTCTAGGTTTAGGTCTATTTCTTGACATGTCTAGGTCAATGTCATTTATTTCCTAGTGATATAGGAAGGATGGATATAAAGAGAGGAAGAAAGAGAGTGTAAGAGGGTTAGAGAGGAATAAAAAGAGAGTTATGGACATGGATATGGGGGGTAGAGAGTGAGAGAGTAAGAGTATGGGGGGTAGAGGGTGAGAGAGTGAGAGTATGGGGGGTCTATTTCATGTTCTATTTCAATATCTATGTCAAGATCTAGGTCATTTCTAACTCTATATCTATGTCTATTTCATTTTCTAGGTCACAGTCTACGTCAAGTTGTAGGTCATCTTATAAATCTATCTCTAGCTCTATGTCATGGTCTAGGTCATGGTATAGGAATATTTCATGGTCTACATCATGGTCATCATATAGGTCTAGGTCATGCTCCAAGACTTTCCATGCCTAGATCTTGTTATTTCTAGGTTTAGGTCTAGTTCAAGTCCATTTATTTACTTGTGATTTAGGGACAGTGGCTACAAAGATAGAAAGAAAGAGAGTGTGAGAGGGGGAGAGTGGAAGAAAAATGGAGTGAGGGACAGGGAGACAAAGAGGGGGGTGGAGAGTGATAGAGTGAGAGGAAGGGGGAAAAAGAGGGAAGGGGGGTTATATAGATGAAAATATAGCAAGGTGGGGAGAGTGAGGGAGAGAGGGGGATACAAGGAGAAAGAGGGAGGGGGTTAGATTCCATAGGTAAATATAGAATATGATAGAGATGGATTGTTTRAGAGTTTTATAGGGTGGATAGAGATGGATTGTTTGAGAGTGATAGTAACAGAAAGGAAAGAGATAAAGAGGTGGTAGATATAGGCGACAAAGAGGGTAGAGATATTGGAAGGGAGGGGAAAAGGGGAAGAGAAAGGAGGAGAGATATTGAGATAGAGAGGAAGATACTTGGAGGGGAGAGAGAGAGAGAGAAGGGTGGGGAGAGGGGAGGGAATGGGAGGGAGAAGAAAGAGAAATATATGGATGGAGAGAGAAAGATGGGGAGAGAGTCGAATAGGTGGGATATAGAGAGGGATTCAAACATTGATTGTAATATTTCAGGTATAAAAAGTATGCAAAACAGAAATAAAATGCTAGAAATGGAAGATGAACAACAATATAACCAAAACAACACCACAATAACACCAAAATGATATCAGAATAACACTAGAATGAGCACTTTGATTACCGAGAGAAATGTTCACTTGCCTCTTCAATGGGGAAACCTTCAGAAGAGAAGAGCTCTATTGCAATAATATCCAAGACAAAAGTTCTCATACCCTCCACTAATATTTATACTAAATATGTCTTTCAAAAGAACCATCTAGAAGAAGATCCTTCTAGAAGCAGAATCTTCTATTAGCTCTTCTTACATTCGAATTCTTCTTTCTTATTGCTAGGACTTATTAATATTGACCTTTATTACATAGAAATATATTATTCTACCTACATGAGGGGTTAGGTCCCTAACATGTCCTCCCCATTAAAAATAACCTTGTCCTCAAGGCTTGAGATGTCAAAATTGTTGTATAATGGTAGCTAGTTCCCAAATGGCATCTACTGGGGTTGTATATTTCCACTGGACTAACACTTACTTGAAGGTTCTTTGATGCAGATGACACTCACACTGGTCCAAAACTGCTTGTGGTTGTAGCCAAATGGATACCTCTTCATCCAACTTGTGAAGGTTGGTTTGAGTTTGGCACTTAGCTCCAATCACCTTCTTGAATTAGGAAACATGAAAAATCGGATGTAGCTTAGAATGAATCAACAAATCTAACTAATAGGACACCTATCCCACATGATTGAGAATGGTACAAGGACCATAAAATTTGGTCACCAATTTCTGACAATGGTCAGTCTTGAGGGAATTTTGATTGTAAGGTTGCAGTCGAAGAAACAACTGATCCCCTTCTGCAAATTGATGTTCAAAATGACCTTGATCTTCTTGTTTCTTCATGTGATTCTGGGCCATGAACAAATTATCTTTGAGGGTATCGAGAATATCCTCTCGAGCTATAAGCATTTGGTCAATCGCCTTGACCTTCGAGACACTTGGTAAATATGATAGAACTGAAGGTGGATTTTGTCCATATACCGCTTCAAAAGGAGTCATGCGGGTAACTGTATGGTATGAATTATTGTACCACCATTCAACTAGTGGTAACCATTGAGCCCACTGATTTTGATTTTGCGAGGAAAAAACACCTCAAATATGTTTCCAAAGACTTGTTGACAACTTCAGTTTTACCATCATTATGGGGATGATAAGCTATGCTGAGATGCAGTTGGGTGTCTTGTAGCTTTAACAATTCTTGCCAAAAATTGCTTCTGAAAGTTGGGTCACGATAAAAAACAATAGAATGTGGCATGCCATTGTTACCCATGATTTTGGTCAATCTT
>JZKD02S2014828.1:19101-42126 GCA_000966675.3 Picea glauca
AGTTGGTAGTTTGATGTATGCAATGGTCTGTACTAGACTGGACATTTCACATGCAGTGGGATTTTTCAGCAGGTATATGTCAAAACCATGGAAGGATAATTGGACAACAATGAAGAGGGTCTTCAAGTATTTGTGTGGCACTACCAATTATGGATTGTTCTACCAAGGAATACTAGGATTGGAAAGAGTGGTGGCCATACATGGCTTTGTTGATGTAGACTGGGTTGGAGATATGGATTGCAAAAGATCTACAAGTGGGTATGTGTTTAACCTATTTGGAGGAGCAATCAGTTGGATTAGTAAAATACATGCAATAGTTCTACTCTCAACTACAAAAGCTGAATACATGGAAGCCACTCATGTAAGAAAGGAAGTAGTATGGTTATAGATATTGTGCTCGGGTATTGGGTTGGTAAAACAAGCAATGAGATTAGATTGTGACAGTCACAGTGCAATCTTCCTAGCAAAGAACCCAACTTATCATTCGAAGACAAATCATATTGATGTTCAATATCACTTTGTGAGAGACATGGTTGAAGAAAAGAAGGTGTTGTTGAAAAACGTTGAAACTTTGAAGAATGTTGTAGATTCATTGACAAAGTCTGTGAGCAAAAAAAAAATTCTCCTGGTGTAGAGTAACAATGGGCATTGTTTCCCTGGATTGTTGACTATATAATCCTATGGACCCCTGGATGGAAATAAAACAACAAGTGGGAGAATGTTGGGTATCTTTTATATTCTTTGCATGTGTGTGTGTGGGCATGTCAGATTTGAAAATTGAGTCTGATGATCCCTTGATTAATCCCAGATTAAGGGATTAGGGTTTTGGTATCTACGGAATACCTCAAAAAATTGTATATATATTGTATGGTGAATGGTGAAATTAATACAATTAAGAGTTGAAAAGTTTTCTCTCGGTTAAGGGTTTCTGGTATAAATATTTGTGTACTATGTGTATGATCCATTGATTAATTTTTGTTTTTCTTAATAATCTATATGCATTGCATTACTTCACGTATTGAAACTTACATGTGGTAATTATAGTCCACACTCGACTACCTAGGAGGATGCATTTGAGATGCGTCAACAATTTCCTTACTTGTTTTGAGATATTTAGACATATAGATCTATGTCAGATACATTTATTACTTATATATATATATATATATATATGTCGGCACAAAGTTTAAAACAAGAAAGGGTGTATGTAGCATTCTGCTCTAATTGAGCACACTATTATTGATTTATTCTCCGAGGACACTTGCTTACAAGTGATATGGGTATGGTACTTTGTGATTTCATTCAGATTATGGGTTATATATGATAAGGTTGAGGTGTTATGGAATATTTATTATATTGAGGTATATATATTAAGAGATGATTTTGATGAGTTATCTTGAGTGTGCAAGACCCATGACAGGCTAAGGATGTTGATGGAATTGATGGATTCCCTTGGAATCTAGATTGAGTCAGGGAATGGATTGTATTTATTGAGTATTTCATTTCATGAACATATGTTGTATGATTGATTTTAGTAAATATTTATATATATGGAATTGTTGATAAAATTTTGTTAGTGGATGCAGGTTTGATGATGCTTGCTAACATGACTCACATAAGGAGTAGAGGGGCCACTTGGAAAGAAACTAGACATTTAGGAAGAGGTGTGACAACATCCATGTCACATCCTACTATCACTCCCATTGTGGTCTGAATTTTAGGTTAACAATTACCTAGTTCGAAGGGTCCATGATGTCATGAGGGTATATTGAGACAACTACTCATGAAAATTTCTAAGGAGCATGCAATAAGGTAGAGTCCTTATTCCTTATAATCCCTTAGTCTCTCACAACGTCGACCAAGTGGAGTATTGACTCCAAGGATTAGAAAAAGTCCAAAACTAGTCTAAGGCGAGTGGCACCCTTGGAGCATGAAGGTGCTTCTTGAAGGGAACACCCCATAATTAAAATTGAAGTCAATAAATCTATGTGGCCTAGAAAAATTTAAAATTTTGGACCTGGTTGGATTAACTCATTAATTAAACAATAGATTTTTAGTTGAAAAAAAGTCTATTAAGAGTCAAATCCTAAGTCTAAGATTTGGCCTAAGTCTAAGTTTAAATTGGGGACTAATTAAAATATTGAATTGGGATATATCAAATTCTAGGAAAAGGTGGTAAAATGTAAATATTTAATAAAATGCACATGTGTGCATGAATTTAAAAAAAATGAAATTTTAAATAGAAATAAATAATAACTTGACAGGTTGGTTGTACATAAAATAGAATCTATATTCAAACTACACTAATCTAACTAGAAGGAGACTCCTAATTAAACTCTAACTAAGATCTAGTTAGGTAACACTCCTTAGATGAGAATCTGGGGAACAAAGGGAGACCTAGGAGTGAAAATAGGAACACATTGAGGTGTGATAGTTTTTGAACTTTTTAACTAAAATAAATTTGGCAATTATAGGTGCAACTTTGGGAGATTGTGACAATTGTGTGTGTGAGTAATACAAATTAAAATTTAGTAAAAAGTTAATTATATGTGCATGAAGACATGTGTCAATGAAGAAAAGTCTATAAGAACAAATTATGGAGAAGGATAAATGATCTGATTTTATGAGCATGGCTATGCTACCAAATTTTTATTGGACTATGTTTTACTTGTGAGAGTTGGGATACTAAGATTGTAAAAAGATTGGAAGCTCTTCCTTGCGATGGAAATCCTTGGAGATATATTGTTGGTTTTTTTGTGTATGTCCCCTTTGAAGATCGGGGGTCTAAGGGGGAAGAAGAGTACCCCTAGCATTGGATGGGAGGTATCGGTGAAGTATGTGTGATTAAAAGGCGAAGGAAAGGAAGGAGTGCAAGACTTGAAGGAACCTTCAGTACAGAGCATTCCTTGGTACTGGTATTTTATATTAAGAAATTTATTCATAGTATTAGTGTAGCTGTAAGTTAGAGTGTTAGAGCCACTATATATTCACTAGAAAATACAGATTCCAAATGCTACAACTTCTGTGAACGGATAATAATTATAATGGTAGTCTTCTTTAAATTTTTCTGAATGTCAGATGTCCTCGTAATCTAAATTTGAGTCTATTGATTTTCATAGTATATATTATTTCATATTAGTGAATGTTATATCTTCTAAAACTCGTAGGTTACACATTGTGAAGTTGTATGATCAGGGTTTTGGTGAAATTATTGAGGACATTATTGGTGTATTTATCACTGTTAAATTGTGGAATCAAGTCCATTTTTTTTATTTGTGAGTTCTCTGTTTGAATCCTTGTCGAATCCCAACTTAATTCATCTTTTGGAAACTTTGTTGCTTTATACTTCAATGCAAATTTTCTATCGTGGAAATATCTGTGGATATTGTCTTTCAATTCATGGAAATATAGATTCTGTTGATTTTGTGTAAAGTTGATTGTAATCAATTCCTCTGTTGAATTTCATTTAGCTCCTAATCAATTCTTACGATGAGATCATTTCCAGATTGTAAATTAGATCCAAATTTTATCCAACTCCCTGTTTAGTTTATGATAAATGTCAATTCTTCTTAATGGTGTATCTCGATGGTTTTGTTTAATCTGAAATTATTTTGTTCTTTGATTTAAATTCTCGATGAACCAAATTTATCAGTAACGAGAAATATTTGTGCTAGTATCTTAATTTAAAACTTTGGGATCTTTCAATGTCTGTGTGAAGGTATCATGACTTATATTTTTACTTACTTCTTTTTTGGTCATTAGACCATTTTCCTTAACAAGTTAGGCATGTGACCAGGGGTTAGAGCTTAGTGATGGCCAAAGGGTGCTATTCAGAGCTATGGATATTCGATGCTTTGAATATTCTTTAACTTCTACACTCCTTTTCTCCATAAGAGTTAACTAGCCGAATCTGGTCATGAGCTGAGTTGACCAACAATTGTAGGTTAACCCTACCCCACATTTTCCTGTTAAATTTTAGTAAAATAATCTAATTTTTGACCTTTCTCCTTGATCAATAGTTGACATCTACTCCAGAGTTCATAACTTCATCATTTTTATCACTTTTGAAATAATAACCCTTTTTCCTCCGGAGTGTGGAATTGTCAAACCTCCGAAGGACCAAGGCTCGAAGATCTAATGGTCCTTGATTGATCGCTAGATCTACAGATGACGTTTACTCTAGCAGTTTAGAACTTCAGTTTTGTAAACTTTAATGGCTCCTCTTAACTTAGTCGGAGAGAAGAATCCTGAATAAACATAATAGATCATCGGTTCTCACACCTTTCTCAGATATACAACCATGAGGAACTCTGGGACTCTGGGATTCCAAATTTTTTGCGGTCGCAAGTCTCTTTTCCTTGAATTTGTGAAAGTCAAATCCACAGATTGGATGGGCCTTGTTAAACTTTCAACGATGGTCAGGATTAAATATGAGATCTAGGATTTCGAGACTTTTCTCACCAAAAAACTTTCATCCATCAAGACACATGTAACCAGATTTAATGGTGAGGATTTACTCTGGAATTTGAGACTCCGAGAGTTCCTTCACCTTAAACCTACATCTCTAAAATTTTTCAGAGTAGCGAATTATCGATTCGTTGAAGAACGTAGGGTCATAGATCTATCTTCTAGTGATTATTCATCATATCTATGACTTTCCTTCACTCTGGGACTTCGGATTGACGAGATTTTCATCTATTAAGTTCTACGAACTCAAACTTGTCGAATCATCAAACTCTTACAGATATAATGGCTAATATTCTCCCACCAACCTACGATGTAGATCCACTTCATGATTCGGGCTTCGGGGCACATTTATTACAAAAAAATTAATCTATTGAAGAAACGAAGTCCAAAGGCCTCCAGGTTTTTAGAGTATGCATATGTGTTTGATCAGATGGTCATGGGGAATCCGATTTCCTTGTGATTAAATCCCATCCACTGGTTCCCTTCGAAGGGATTTCAACCTTTATTTTTCCTCTTTTGAACCCTATACATACTGTCTCTCCTTATATTTACCTCGAATTGATCTCCAATGCTTAATAAAACAACCCTCTTGAGATTTGGAATCTAGTTGTTGAGTGTGTACCTTGCACCTCCTATGTGTAATACAACATTGTCTCTCCTGAGCTTGTAATTCTGAAAGTTAGACCTCGACCCAACTTGATAGGGTCTGAGTGCATTTGAAAGTTGTTTTCTCAAACTTTGGGCTTTCAAGGAGCCTGTCTATGCACTTATAGAGTTGGCTCTAGAAGTGTTGTACAGTGATACTTGAAGAGAAGCTTCATGATTCTTACATAAATTTTAAATCATTGATAGAAATGACATCCACTCGATTGTAGATTCCTTCATTCATTGTATCGGCTGGTTCGCAAGGTACATAGTAAGCGTATGGTGACTACTATGTGTTAAGATCTTTTCTCTCATGTTCCTTTCCTCTTTTAACTTGTGATGTATATTGGATATCTATCTACTTGGTTGTACGTTTTAGGGTGTTCACACTTGTTCTAGGTAAACATAAGTAATATGAAACTGTCATAAATGATAGATTTTCTATTTAAGGGAATATGGTTTTAACTATTAATTTTTTTTCATGATTCTATTGAATTTATTCATGACCTTTAATTCAGTAAAATGATCAGTTATTGTAATAGCATACATTGTGTTATGAGGTGATGACTAATATACCAGATTCTTTGTGTTATTTTGAAGAAATTGTAGTAAGGAATGTTAATATTTATAGTTGAACCTCAGAATAAATAAATTTATGGCAATTAGATACTTCCTCGTTACTTAGAATAGTCACCACTCTTGAGACCCTAAATGGTCAAGATCAATCGGACAAATCCTAGACTTGATATTTGATTATGTGTCTTGGAGGTCGTAACCTTGAATGATAGGTTGGGTGAGTATCTTTGTATGTTATTTTATGTGAGGTGGAAGATCCTTCATGAATTAAGTGGTATCTAATTCTAGTAGTGCAATGAAATGAAATAAATAGAATGAGTATTGTTGATGTACGTTACTATCATGTTTCACTTGTTCTATGGATGTAAAAAAAAAATCTCTTACTGTTTGAAAAGTACTTATATGACGTAACAGACGGGTTGTTACATGAGCACAGATTGGGGTGCCTCCTAGGGATTCAAATTTCTCCAGGAGTCAAAGATATAAATCATTCCCAATTTGTAGACAACATTGTTATCTTAGGAAATTCCTCCCCCATTATCACTAGAATATTCAAACGAATTATGGACAACTTCTTAATAGCTTCAGGAGGGAAAATAAATATCAGAAAAATAATAATATATGGATGGAATATTCCAAGGCACCAACAAGAAATCATCTCTACAATTTTGTATTTCCAATAATTGCAAATTGGAAACCCTTCATCTATCTTGGCATGCATGTCTTTCAAAGTGCAACCTCCTCACAAGATTGGAAATTAGTCTTGGGAAAATTAGCAAGTCGGATTCAAATATGGGGAGCTCGTTGGTTAAACCCAACATGTAAAATTGTTCTAATCAAATCCATTTTGTCTACTCTAACTATTTTTCAATGTGCAGGAATTTTAGCACCCAAAGGATTCCTTGAAAAAATCTCAAAATCTCTCCAAGGTTTTCTTTGGGAAGGTGGGAAAATAAACACACAAAAAAAAATCATCTTTTCAATTGGGCAATTGTATGTCAACCCTTTAGGTAAAGGATTCCTGGCCTTTTGCATCCCCTTTCTTATGAATATATCTCTAGGAGAAAAAATGGTTTGGTGTATCATCGTCGACTCTTTGGATTGGTGGAAGCAAGCTATCTTAAAAAAATACATTGGCTCCCCCACAATTTGCAGTCTAGACACCCCTCTTCTCCCTTCAAAAGGCTCCCCTATTTGGAAACTGATAATAATGACATCTCCTATGATATAATAAAATATGTCTTTTTCCTTGGGAATGGTGCCCTGATCAACATATGGATAAACAAAATTTTGGGAAAGACACCCTTAGAAAAAATTGAAATTCTTAATCCTATTAGACTCTGGTGTCTTTCCAATGGATTCTCCAAGCTAAAGTATCTCTTTGAATGGACACCAATTGGTCTATGGAACTCTTGGAAATATCTATTACCTCCTTCTCATATCATCTCTCTTCTACCCACCCTCCTTGATCATCTCTTTTCATGTGCTCCATTAAAATTAAAATGCAGAGATACTCGTTGTTGGGGATCATCAAAATACTTAGTCAAACAAGGATATGCTAGTCTTCTTTCAGATATACCTGGGCCACCTCCCTCTAATATCTGGTCCTTTTTGTGGTATGGACCCTCTCTTCCAAAAATTAACGCCTGCATCTGGGTCTTGATACACAAAAAAATTCTAATAAATTAAAATATCCAAAAGTGAGGCATTGTTGGACGATCTAGATGCGCCCTATATATGGATTTTGAGGAGAAAATTCAACATTTGTTTTTTTAATGTCCTCTCTCCATATAGATTTGGGACCTCATGATCATCCCTCTTCAATCTCTTTTCCACCCTGCTTCCAATTGGATTGATATGTCCATTCTTTTGAAGCAAATATATGCTGGCAACTTCAATAAAAAACTATTTTTTGCAAGTCTCTGGAGGCAGACTCCAAATTTTGTCTGCTGGGGAATTTGGTTAGCAAGAAACAAGGCCATTTTCCAAAACAATTCCATTCCCCTACAATGGATTCTTACACAAGTTTGTGGTATCCTCTTGGAATTTTTTTCTATTCAAAATAAACTTCATGTTAATAAATCCCCACTTACAAACTTAGAGTAGATTTGGATAAGTAGCATACCAAGAAAAAGGCATGCCTTTTGCACCCACCCAATGTCAATGCATTTCAAATGGAAATTGTAATATTCCAATCAAGACATCCTCCAATGGAAACATATGAAACAATATCTCCTCTTCTTTTTTGATGGAGCTTCGACATGCAACCCAAGGATGATAGGTGCAAGGGGATTTGTATTCGAATTTGAAGGAAACAAGGTCTTGCATATTTCTTGGGGACTAGGAAACACCACAAATAACCATGCATAGGTCCTCGCAGCCTATCTGGGATTTCGTCTCATTCCAGAGAATAGATATACAAGACTCACATTTATTGGCGAATCTGATTTGGTTATAAAGGAACTCTTCAATTCTCTTAAGATGAAACACCCCAATATCTCCAAAACTCTTCTTTGCATCAAAGATTTGGAAAACAATTTTGACAAAATTTCCTATTATCATGTGCTACGAAATCATAACACTCTTGTTGATTCCCTCACTAAAGAAGAAAAGAGTATAGATCTGGGCATCTAAAACTTGATTCCTCTTTTATCTATTCTCCCATCCCCTAATCATTTTGCATCCTTCAGGCCACCTCTCCTGAAAATTTTTTCATGTGCGCCCTCTCCTCCCGACCACCCTCAACACATCAACAAGTGCCCCCTCCTACATCCATGTGTCTTCACTTATCGTGAACGATTTCCATCATTTCACATGTCCCTCCTCATGCTTCTTCTAAACATTATGATCTCTCCCTTGTGTCTCCTTCTGAACACTTCGACACTTCCCTCGTGTAACAACTCTCCATTACAACTAAGAAAAAGTGAAGCACAAAAGGTATTTTTTTTTTTTTTGTGTTAAGAAATTAACATCAACACATGATCACAATAGTGTCGAATCAACAACATCAAGTAAAAGAGGTACAAGTTGCTCATCATGGAAATAACTAATGACACATTCAACGCGTCAATGAAGGATAGTGATACATAAACATAAGTAACGTAGAATATCAACACATCATAATCATATTGAAATGATTTGCAACACGTACAATCAGATAATGAATGTAAAATGACTACCCGCCCGACCTACCCTACAAGGTTAAGACCTATAGGATACATAAGAAACACTCAAGCCCAGCCTCCAATTGATTTTAACCATTTAAGGTCTCAGGGCTAGCGATTGTTCTGAGGAACAAGTAGGTGACTACATCCCACTGACAAGCAAGTCCAATCATCAACTAGATCCATCCATCAATCCTATTCATAAATTAGTCATGCCATAAGGGTAATCAATATCGTTATCAATCATAAATCAAAAATTAAGTATTCGTTGCACTCGAGAGTAAAAAATTCTAGAAAAATCATAGGTCGGCTTAAGTAAGGCACAAGAGAAAGTTAGTCATTAAATCAGTCATATATCTAATAAATTCATGACACCATATTAGTTAACATTTAAATTCAAGGTGCAAAAGAATAGTGACAAAGAAATCACATGCCCACTTAAATTAAGGCACACAAGTACATTCTGTTACTAAACTAATAATGCATCACCATTATTGCAATGCACGCAGGTAATCAATCTAAATCATTTTACATACATCATTAATCCAATGTACAAGCAATCCAATAATTTAATCACAACATAATACATGACACAAGGTAAATTTATAACACAATCATTCATCAATTATTCATTCTTCATTTAACCAGAGAAAATATCAATTTATCTCATGGCACAACCAAGCTATCTACTCAACCAATCATACATCAATTTAAGGGAAGCAATAATAAATTATATACATATTCTTATACATCAACATTGTTCATAACACATAATTCATCAACATTTATATCATGGAACATGAATGATTTATTTACTTAAGTATTCACCCCTCTACATTTCCAATGCGCACAAGCAATCTAATTGTTAAATTGATCACACATTAACATTAATCAAAAAGCTCATGTAATCAAATCACATACAAACATTCAATATATCTCTTTTAATACATGGTGCAAAATAAGTATCAATTCCAATTCATGCACAAAGTAGTCATGTTTTACAATAAGTCTTAAAATTTACATTGTAAAGTCCCCAACTTAGGTGCTATTAATATACAATAGCCCTTCAACAATTTAATTCATACTCAAGTAAGTTCGACACATCACCTATAATGCATACACGAATAAAATTATTTCATTCATTTATAGACTGACCCCAAAATAAATCAAGCATTCAGTAGAGCCTTTTATTGACAGGTCATAGATATCTAAAGTGCTCATTAAAATTAACATCGAGATATAAATTGACACTTAACAACAAATATTAAACTTGAATACTTATAGACATCATAAGGAAAAGGATACATATAAAACTATGTGATCGCATTTAAAGAAGATATCTACCTTTGAATATTACTAACTAAAATCAAATGAAACTAAAGGACACTCCAAAGTCCAGGGCATATTCTAATGCCCCAAAAAAGTTTAGGAATAAGAAAAAGGAAGCAACTTAATAACTCAGAGACACGAAGGAAAAAATAGAGTTGGTAAATTCCCCAACAACTTAGAGATAATGAGGAAATTTCTGGGAAAAAATAGTGATCAACATGCAGAGATAAAGAAGGTAAAAACTCATGTTGGTTCCGCCACAAGTTAGCACATTTTACACACAAACAAATACGGAGATGAAAATGGTAAAAATGCATGCTAGTTTCCCCCATAGTCTGAGAACTGTTTTACACCAAAAACCTAGAGGTAAGGAGGGTAAAAAAACTTTATAGTTTTACCCACAATCTGAGCACACTTTTACACCAAAAACATAGAGGTAAGGAGGGTAAAAAACCTTGCTAGTTTCTCCCACAGTTTGAGCACATTTTTGCACAAAAAACATAGAGGTAAGGAGAGTAAAAACACTTTCTACTTTCCCCCATAGTATGATCACTTTTTTACACAAAAAACACAAAGGTAAGAAGTGTAAAAAATCTTTCTAGTTTCCCCCACAGTCTGAGCACGTTTTTATACCAAAAACATAGAGGTAAGGAGGGTAAAAACTCTTGCTAGTTTTCCCCACAGTATGAGCACATTTTTACACCAAAAACACAGAGGAAGGAGGGTAAAAACTCTTTCTATTTTCCCCCACGGTTTGAGTACGTTTTTACACCAAAAACGGAGAGGTAAGGAGGGTAAAAAATCTTGTTAGTTTCCCCCACAGCCTGAGCACATTTTTACACACAACCGTAGAGGTAAGGAGGGTAAAAACTCTTGCTAGTTTCTCCCATAGTATGAGCACGCTTTTACACCAAAAATGCAAAGGTAAGGAGTGTAAATTTCCTAGGTATCCTTCAACAAAAACAAAGAGGTTCAATGTGCATTGGCAGAGTAAAACTTCATTGGAGAGTGCGCAAAAATGTGGGTAAATTTCCTGGATGTCCTCTAGAAAAAATGCAGAGGTGGAGTGTGTGTTGGCAGAGTAAAAATTCGTTGGAGAGTAAGAAAAAACATGTGTAAGGATCAAAAGAATTTTGATCAGTTCTAGATTAATTTTGGCTGGCAGAGACCTCATTAGAGAAAATTTTTTATTTGGAAAAAATGTGCTATGGATCGGATAGTACAAACTCAGGTTCAAATTAAAGGGTAGTGATCAAACATTTTGTATGTAGACATTCAAGATGAGATTGAAATTAACCAGACGGTGATCAAACATTATGTATGAAGACATTCAAGCTCATATTTGAAATTAATAATGGTGGTGGTCAAACATTTATATATGTATACATTCAACTTAGATTTTAAGTTAACAAGGACGGTGGTGAAACATTTACATATGTATACATTCATCTCAGATTTGAAATTAACAATGACAGTGGTCAAAAAATTATATATGTATACATTTTAGCTCATATTTACATTAAAAATGACGGTGAAATTATTAGGAATCCACCTCTAGCATTTATAAAAGAATCTAGGAGCTTATCTCCTGATCTTAATATCTCACATAGTTACACAAGGTAAAAACAAAAACTAGATTATACAAATTAATCTAGTGCAATTACAAATTTAAATAAAAATACCGTAACCGAAGACAATAACTCGATGATGATTTCTCATGCTTGCACTTCTTCCCACTCCCCACTTAATAACCGTGAAGACATCACTAGTACCTCCTAGTCAATGCAAGGGGTACTCTTTTCCCCCCTTATCCCCCCGAGACTCAAAGGGGTCACATTCAAACACAAATTGAAAACTCTATCTCCCATCTCACCTTGTAAGGTCGAGCTACCACTCTCTCTTTTTCAAGTTAGGTATCCCAACTCTCACAAGAAAAATTAGTCAAAGAAATTCTGATGGCATAACTTTACGCATACTAGTCATGATCCATTCCTCCTCGTAGCCATTTATTTTATAAAAATTTTCTTAGTGTCCACTTGCCAATTGCACATTAATTTTTTTTTTAATTAATTAATAATTCCTCTCCCCCAGACATTTGTCACCCGATCCCTTGGTCGCACCAAAAATTTACTTTTTAATTTATTTAAATGTCAATTTCCCTCACCCATCCTAAAAGCGCTACTAATATTTCTCCTAGTTGTCCCTTTATTCCCTCTATTTCCTTTTTAATGGTTGCCGCATTTCTAAAACTTAGTTGTGTTTAATTTAGGAGAGTGATTTAGTTAGACTAGACTAGATTCCTTTCTATGATTTCACATTCTTTTTTATATTTATTTCCTTTCTTATCTTAGATACAATTTGGTATTCTTTTGCACACATTTGTATAATTAAATCTTTAGATATAAATTTTTACTCTTTCAATTCCTAACTTGATTTGTGTTCATCCCCCATTATTTATTAAATTTATAGTTTAGATTTTTGTCTTCTTACCCACTTTAGACTTATGTTCAAATTTTTAAACTAGGCTTAGAATTTTTAAGGAGATTTTATAATTAATAAAAATTACTCATTTAATAATCATTTTAAGTCTGACCATGTAAAAAATTATTGTTTTCTAGGCACCTAGGTTCATTGACTCACCTTTATTAAAAATCGTGACGTTCCCATCAAGATGCACTTTATACTCCAAGGGTGCCACTCGCCTTTATTCAAGTTTTAATTATGCAACGTTCCCTTCAAGACGTACTATGTGCTCCAAGGGTGCCAATTGTCTTTTTTCAAGTTTTAGTTATGCAATCTGTGCTTCAATATGCACTATGTGCTCTAAGGGTACCACTTGCCTTTGACTGATTTTGGTAGTTTTCCAACCCTTGGAGTCAATACTCCATCAGGAGACCTTGTGAGAGACTAAGGGCCTCTAAGGAATAAGGACCATTCCTTATTGCGTTCCCTTTAGAATCTTCATGAGTGATTATCTCAGTCTTCCCTCATGACATCGTGGATCTCTCGAACTAGGTAATCATTAGCCTACAATTTGATGCACGATGAGACTGCTAGTAGGTTGTGGCAGGGTTGCTGCCACACCTCTCCCTCAATATTTAGTTATTGTGCATGGCCCCTTTACTCCCTATGTGAGTTTTATCATCAATAAATCGTCAGCCTGCATCCATCAATGAAACACTATCAATGATCCATAAAAAAATCATCATATACGCGATCATATGTCACACATGCATAAATAGAAATACCCAAACCATATATAGTCCACTCCCTAAATTGATCCAGAGTCCAAGGAGGTCAATTGATGCCATTGAATTCCTCGATCTACCAAGTTCCCTGTACACTCATGAGAAACCCTTCAATAGCACTTTTCTATACATAGATATTAAATAACATAACATCATAATCCAATAACATCATCATCTGTTATAGCAAGATTTTCCTCACCCTATGCAATCTTGTACAGAGGGCCTTTTTCCATTTCGCTATGTAGACTTGAAGTCCCTTTTTGAAAATACCAGAGATAAGAACATTATTTTTCCACATATATGTGCCTTGCCTATATTACAACATGTGTATACGTAGTTTGCACCACTACAGCCTGCGTACATCAGGAAATGTGACCAAAATTAAAAAATGATGTCGAGTTTCTATGTCACGTCATGGGATCAATGTTCCTTGGCATTCCATATAATGGAAACATTCCTAATCAGCCCTTCATTTCAACTTGAAGGCTATAAATGGGCCAAATACAAGCTATGGAAAAGATGAGAAAAATTCAACTTTGAGAGCAAAGTTACTCTGGAGAAATTATTCACTTCACATTGAGTCTGCATTCCTTTGTGCTTTAAGTATGAACACATTCTTCAGCCCCCAAGATATCCCCTTATTGATTGAGAACTTCATTGTCTCTCTTATATGAGCTTGCCTTTGGTGGAGGATTGAAGTGGTGGAGGCCCAGCTGGAAGGAGCTTAGTTTCTCGATTCTGAACCATGACGACATGAAAGTTTGTAACTCATTCACTTATGTTGATTATATCTTAGTAGAAATACTCTTTTCTTGTCCAATTAATATCTCGCAAATATTTAAATTGTTATTCCATGGGCGTATTTGTTATGAACGTTAATGGATTATTCTATCGAATGTGCTAACATTATATATTATCACCATATGCTTGTGTTTATTGGTTGTTGAGAACTAGTTGCATGTATATTGCCTTCGGTCAAGTGCTCAATGATGGAATTCATCGAACGTTTGGACGAGGTAGGCCTATTGTCTTGACTTGCTAGAATATTTGTTTATATAGCATACTTGAGATTATTGTTGATTTCTACATTCATTTCTGTCTATTGTGGTTTACCCCTATCCATAGAGAGATTTTCCTCGTAATAGAATTAGAAACCATACTAGGGATAGAATCTTCTTTTTGGGGTTTGGAGTGTTTTTCTCGTTAGATTTCTCTCATTCATCTTGAGTTTCTTGTTGTATGATTTCTTGACATCCTTTGTTCACTCTGAGTCTGAGTTTCTTAGCCTTGTCCTTAGCCTAGCTATGTTTTGACACATATACATAGGTTTTTGCTTGACAATTGCATACATATGTGTGGTGTACTTATTCAAGTTGTGTACATACATGTGTTTCTCTTGAACAGTCATGTACATCAAACTTTGTTTCTTGATTTCTAGTTTTGGTGGTTGTTGGGTAGCTTTTGATGATTTTTGAGTCTTTTTGGGTCTCTGTGGTGACTGTTAAGTGTGTGTGGAATGACAGGAAACCTGTCTTTGGTTGAACTTTTGGGTGATTCCTTTCTCATCATCTTTTTAATTTTGATTTTCTTTGCACCTTGGGTTGGGTGTTTTGCTCCTTGATATCCTACTTGGGTTGTCTTTATCTATACACAGTAGAGTATTTATATCGAGCTGTTGTTTAGTCCTTGCATTTTCATTCTCTTATATTGAAAATACAAAAATATTAGGTATTTTACATTGATTGGCATTTTGATCTCTCAAGTCATTGTCATTTATATTAGTGCATGTAAAGAAATATTGCATTTTATTTAGAATTGCATAATTGAATTGAAAATTGCATTTTTTAAAAGCATATCATTTATTGGAAATTGAAGTTACAACTTTGAATTGTATTCATATTCATTTTTTTTGACTTGCTAAGTCATAGCATCACTAGTTTCACGACTTCACCTTTTGAGTAAGCAAGGCCATTAAAATTAATGTTATAATTTAAAATTTATTAGTAACGGTTTTATTTTTTAGGGTGCACAAACTAGCTTAGGATTTAGAGCCCTGGAATAAGATTTTGTGAGTAAACTTCTCCAAAGCTATTAAGTCAACATATGTGTCTGACTAAGGGAGCAAAGAAATCCATTATATAATTGATAATATTAGTAGGCTCCTCTTACACCGGAGTTAAGCATGAGCTCCCCTGAGGTTGGTTGAAGGGATATCCCCCCGATACCTTCTTAGTGTCAAATATATTTCTAGGGATCTATTCATATATGGGGATCTCACTAGTGACATTACCTCCATGATAGGAAGTGCTTTCAAGGTTTCAGGGTTTTATACCCTGCCCATATGGTGAATCTGACTTATGAATGTTCGCCTATGCATCGGTTATATTGTGGTTTCTTAGTTGCTTGACTTAGGTACCACATAGGTTACTTGCAGGAGCTATTTTGCAGGTACCCTGGATCAGATAAGGGTCAGACAACACATAACCTTTATGGAGGATTACCTCTCTGGGGGGATCTAACTGACTAGTTGTTAATCCCATGAGGGCCCTTATAAAGGGAGGTTCGTTTCTGGTTGGATCTAACCTAGTTTAGAAAGGGAGGTCCCTTTCAGCCACTTCATCCTATTTGTGTGCATAGTTGTCCTTTTGATTATTTTCGGTGTGCTCTTTGATTATTAGTAGACCTTTGATATTTTATACCATGCTTTGAGTTGTCATTATCATGGATAATAGAGGTCCTGTGACTCCCTCATTTACCACTACCCCCCCTTGACATTCATTCATTTCATGGGGATTAATCCACACACTTTTCATAATGGTATGCATAATTATGGCACTCATTCCATGCCTTGGGTCTCTAATCATTTTCCTATTGATATTCCAAACATGCCTTCACCTTTTCCATCCTCTCCCTGGACCACTTATGTGATTCCTAGTTTTGGATCTGGGGGAACCATGGCCCTACTATATACATCTTCTTTGATAGGAGTCATGTCCCTCAACCAACTCTGATGGTGGGAGATTGTAACCTCCCCTCTTACAGATCCAATCCTAGCCATGTTTTTTTAGGCACTAGTACTCAAATCGGTGGTTATTCTACTTATTACACCCTAGTCCTTTATCCTTCGCCCACCATGCCAATTCCTACGAAAATTTTTCCCATGGAGGGTCCACATATATCCTCATGTCTTTCACATGGGGGGAATCATTTTTATGGTTTGGGATAACCTCTTCACGAAACCCCTTCACCTAGGGGAAACATATATCCTCACTTGAATAATCCTTATCATACTTTTGTCTCGTCGCATACATCTTCTTCAGTGATAATGCATGTAAAAACCTCTATGGATCAATTAGGTAGAGGATACTATCTTTCTAGACAAGGATAGGGTGTAAACTAGGATGCTTCCTAGCCTACAATGTCTCAAAACAAATATTTCCTGGGACCTTGGTCTCAAATTCCACAACTCACCACCGTTGCTAGTCCAATCACTGCCAGTAATATTGGAGTTCCATCACCAACCACTGTTAGTCATGTTGGAGATTGGTCTATGACCTCTTCAAGTCATGTTGAAGACCTGCAACTAGCTAATGTTATTCATGCTTGGGGAATCACTCTAGTCACCATGAGTCATATCGACATCACATCTCCAACCTCTATACATCATGTGGCAGATGAACCTCTAGCCTCTGCCAGTCACGCTAAGAGCATGTCACCAGTAATTGTAAATGACACTAGGGGAATACATACAATTGAGAATCCTAGACGTGTTAGACATGAGCCCAAATTCCTTTGCAGGACTTTCAAAGAAAATAACCTTACTTGTTTGTTTCCCACTACTGCCCAGATACCGAAAGTGTGGTTCTCACCTGGGGCCCTTTGGGTTCTGAGGTGTATGTGGTTTCCACACACTTTGTTTCTCATTTGATTGACACGAAAATCATGCCGATGCAATCCCCACCTAACCACACCCCCATTTGTTAGGGTGATGTGTCTCCTAGAATTGTTACCATGCATCCTATTCAGCCAACGACTAAAAAAGTGGTCATATCGACACAATTTCTAGTCAATCCAACCCTTCCCTTGGAGGGTGATGCATCCTTCAACCATGTTTTTATCATTTATGGTACTATACCTTCTGAACAGGAGAGAGTTTTACTCTCCCTGAGCACTCTCCCTCCAAGTCTTGAAGAGTCTCTCTTTCACTGGGATGGTCTTGTGGGGTATCCAATGCCTCCTCCTATGCCTTTTCAAGTAAGAGATGTTATCTGATATATCATGGAGAAGGTAACCTCTGCTAGCACTTTATCCTCCTTGACTTGGAGAGATTTGGGTTTTCCCAAGCTTATTTCAACTATTCCTAAGATGCTAACCCTTCACAGAAATCCTACATGGGAGCCTTAGCCTCCCCTGTGACATGCCGCCTAGAAACCTCTCAACGAGTTTGATTTAAGATCTTTTCCAAGTTGTCTAAAAAGTGAAAATATTGTCAAGTGAATTTTTCCCTTTCACACTCATTAATTGGACTTGAAAGGTCATGAGTCTTGGTTAAGCTCTTTTTCGACTTGTTTTCAAAAAGAGAAAAGATTATCGAGTGAACTTGTCTCTTTCACAGTCGTTAATTGGATTTTAAAGGATGTCTATCTGGTATAAGTTTATCCCTTTTTCAAACCAAGTAGACTAATATTATGAAAAAGGACATTTTTTGGCATTAGGTTGTGATTTCATCCCATGCCCTTGCTTGCAGTATTGAGCCTATTGTCTATTTTTGCTTTATGTTATAAATCATTTTCCTCCACAGTTTTTCATCCTCAACCAAGAAGATCCTTGTTTATATCCTTCTCAACTTGAAATCCTATACCCAGGAGGGAACATTCCCCCAAGTGTCCATCTCCCGCATGCGCCTCCTTAAATTGTGCATATATATGTTCCACTGCTGTAACTAGTTTTGCTTACTTGTGGCACTCATTCCCTCCTCTGTATCATAACATTCATTTGACTATGAAAAAACAAAAAAAGATGGACATGAAGGGAGTATTATCTTATATTGGCAGTAGTCATTTCACTTTTGAACATAGAACAAAATTTTTGAGTCCACTTGTCATCATAATTTTGGGTTTAGCATGAGCTTAGGAATTTGATCTCGTTACAAAGAGTTTACTCCCCCAACTAGTTAATCTTCCAGTCCCTATGGATAATTTGATTTATGTCTCCTGCATATCATGGTTTCATCATTGATTCTATGTTACTAGAGTCTTTCATATGTCTCATGCTCTTGTTCAAAGGATGTCTATCAACCTGTGTCGGCCATTACTCAGAACTCTTGACTTTGCATGTTGGCCATACCCTCAGTTTCTCTCAGAATCACATGAAGTTGTAGTCCTATTGTGAACCCTAGTCCTCCTTTCCCCATTGGTATGTAACCTTAAACCCAACATTCGACATTTTATCATTGGTCATGGACTGGGTGGTTTCCCTTTTGTTCGATGACAAGACATCTATTCACACATTGGTATATTCACACATCTGTATTTGGGTAGTGTCTTGGATATCATTACCATTATTGGTGGTTTCCTCGCTTTTGTTAGTAGTTTTCTCCATTGGCTTCTATTTAGAGGGTCTTTTTCATGTATAGTTTGCACCTGGAAAATGCGAAAGATGCATAAGGTCATGGGCTTGTGAACATGTTCTTTTCCGATTTCCTCCAAATCATCAAGCTCCTACTTTGTACCTCGTGTTGAATGATGAGAGATTCCTTAATTCTCTCCTTTTAGTTGGTCTCCTTCCATCAACTTCAACTCATCTATTCTAGAAATGAGACCTAGATTCCTATTAGTACATAGAGGCTTGCATCCATTAGTGGCAGTTTCTCTCACAATCGACAATTGGGAATACATCAATGTCTCCTGATCGATGGATTCTTCAAGTGTTCAACCCTGAATCCTTTATTCACACTTCTATGAATGTACTCAGTGCCTTGATACCTACTTTCATCATCGGTAGATTGTCTCTATTTTGCTAATGGTATATCTCAATGACTAGTAATCAAACAAAGTCTCATTGTGTTTGACCTCAACTCCTTTATTCAAATTTTGTAGACTTTCACCTTTGGTGGATTGAGTAGAAGACTTGAAGACATTAGTTTATAGTCGCAAATTTCCTGAGTTGTTTCTACCTTTTCAATGGACCGGTACCTATGTGAATTTAGTGATCATGGGAGATCAGATTGTACTCCATTGTATACAGATATCTTTAGATTGATTTTGAGACTGGTTTTACTGGGCCTTGTTTGTTACTATGATAACCTTTGGCATGTAACCACATTTTTATTTTCCTATTCATGGCCATGGACAATTATTTTTTATATTTTCACATGGATCTGCAGTGTAATTTAAATTGGCAGCCATGTATGCAAAGTCAATACATATTGTAATCAGCAACTAGTTCTTCTAGTTGGTTCCCCATTACTCCATTTTTGGGTTTTATAATGTATTTCGACTATCACAGATACTTCTCTAACCTCACACATTAGGGGGCATCTATTATAGAAAGATTTGCCTCACCCTATGTAGTCTTGTACATAGGGCCTTTTTCCATTTCCCTATGCTAACTTGAAGTCCCTTTTTGCAAATCCCAGAGCTAAAAACATTATTTTTCCACATATACGTGCCCTCCTTATATTACAACATGAGTATACGCAGGTTGCACCACTACAGTGTACATACATAGGAAAATGTGCCCAAAATTAAAAAATGATGTCGGGTTTCCATGTCACGTCATGAGATCAATGATCCTTGGACTTCCATATAATGGAAAAATTTCCACTCAAACCTTCAGTTCCACTTGAAGGCTATAAATGGGAAAATCCTAGCTATGGAAAAAAGGATAAAGAATTCAACTTTGAGATCAAAGTTACTCTAGTGAAATTATTCACTTCACATTGAGTCTGCATCCCTTTGTCCTTTAAGTCTGAACATATTGTTCACCCCCCAAGCTCTTCCCTTATTCATTGAGAACTTCATTGTATCTCTTATATGATATTTCCTTTGGTGGAGGATTGAAGTGGTGGAGGCCCAGCTAGAAGGAACTTAATTTCTCGGTTCTGAACCATGTCGACGTAGAATTTTGTAACTCATTCTCTTCTGCTAATTATATCTTAATAAAAATACTATTTTCTCATCCAATTAATATCTCACAAATATTTGAATTGTTATTCCATGGGCGTATTTGTTATGAATGTTGATGGATTATGCTATTGAATGTGATAACATTATATATTATCACCATATGCTTGCATTTCTTGGTTTTTGAGAACTAGTTCCAGGTATATTTCTTTGGGTCAAGTGCTCAATGGTAGACTTCATCCAACGTCTGGACGAGGTAGTCCCTTTATATTGTCTTGTTAGCATATTTATTTATATATCATACTTGAGTTTAGAGTTGATTTATGTAGTTGTTTCCATCTGTTTTGGTTTACCCCTAGCCATAGAGAAATTTTCTTCGTAACATCATCAAAATCCATAAGATAAACAAACAAACATATATTAAATTGGATCACTTGCAGGCAAGTGTTTTAAAAGAATAGGTCAAATCATGTGTGCATAAGAGAGGGATGTTACATACACCCCCTCTTGTTTCAAACTTCGTCTCAAAGTTTCACAATATATATGTGCATTAAATAAAGTATGTGAGAAGATCTGAATGTCTAACTATCAAAACAAAATGGAAATTGTTGGCACATATCATATGCGTCCTCCCAGGTAGTAGAGTGTGGACTATAATTGTCCCACTGGAACTTGACCTGATCGACTATTTGACACCATAGCTCTCAAATGCAATGGTCTAGAATGCGGATTGGCTCCATCATGAGTGCACCCTCATTTGACACCTACAAGGAACTCATGTCAATCACATGTGTAGGATCACTAACATAATGTCTCAAAATAGATACATGAAAAACATCGTCCATACGCCTCAAATAATCAGGCAAAGCTAGTCGATAGGCCATGGGCCCTTTCTTTTCCATAACTTTGAAAGGTCCCACAAAACTAGGAGACATTTTAGAACCCTTTCCAAACTTGATCAAACTTTTGTGTGGTTTCACCTGCAATAAGACTCGATCACCAAATTCATAACTATGTTCAATGCGATGTGCATCGACATAACTCTTTTGTCGATCATGCGCTTCCTTAATCCTTTATCTTATAGTTTTCATTTGTTCTTCCATTTCATGGATCACTTCTAGTCCTACCAAGATCCTATCCTCGAGTCGATCCCAGCTCAAAGGAATCTGACACATTCTCCCGTAAACAAACTCAAACGGTGCCATCTTAATGGTGCTTTGATAGTTGTTGTTGTATGAAAACTCTACCAGTGGCAAGAACTCTTCCCAACACTCTTTTTGGTCCATAATGTACGTATGCAACATATATTTCAATATTTTGTTTGTTATTTCTATCTTCCCATCTGTCTCTGGGTGATATGTTGTACTAAATTTAAGTTGGGTTCCTAAGGCCTCTTGGAAACTATTCTAAAATCGTCCTATAAACATCGATCCTTGATTGGATATGATCCTCTTAGGTACACCATGCAATATAAAAATATCGCTAATGAAAACTATAGCTATGTCTAGCGACTGATACGTCATACACACATCGATAAAATGTGCACTCTTCGTTAGAGTTTTAACTACCACCAAAATCAAGTCGTTCCTCCTTTCCGTCAATGACAATCCAACAATGAATTCGATCAAAATGACCTCCCATTTCAATTATAGAATATCGTGTGGCTATAGTAATCATGTTGGATTCCTATGTTCAGCCTTCACCTGCTAAAATTCTAGATATCTCTCCACGTAGCTGACTATGTCCACCTTCATTCCTTTCCAGAAGAATAAGGATTTAAGGTCTGCCCTCATGTTCTTGACTCTTGGGTGAGCCATGTACACTATTATATGATTTTCATTTAAGATCAAACTTCTCAAATTGTCATCAGGAAATACGTAAATATGGTTATTATATCTCATTAATCTGTCGTTTTCAACAGTAAATCCCACAAATTTTGGTACCAACACGGTGTCTTGTCTGATATTTTCCTTAACTTCTTTGTACCAGTCATTGTCACACTGTATAGTTAGAATATTTTCTCAAAGATTCGTCTGAAGAGGTATCACTTAAAATATGTGTGGTATTTGACTCAATGCATCTGCCACTATGTTCATTGTACCTTTTATGTAAGTAATCTCAAAATCATACTCGCTAAGAATTTTTGACCAACAACTTTGTAACACATTCAAGTCACTTTGATTAAAAATGTGTTTCAAACCACAATGGTCAGTTTTCAGTTTGAATTTCCATCCAATCAGGTAGCGCCTCCATACTCTTAGGGAATACACAATGGTCAACAATTCCAAATCATTCATTGTGTAGTTCTCCTCATGCTTTATTAACTTCCTTGAGATGTAAGAGGTCACTCGGCCATATTTCATCAAGAATCCTCCTAATCCTTCTTGTATGTGCATACTAAGAATTCCTCTTCCATGTTAGGGAATTTTAGTATCGACATTGTCGTCAACAACTCCTTGATCCTTTGAAATG
>JZKD02S2014828.1:42136-58038 GCA_000966675.3 Picea glauca
CATCTTACCTACATTTTGAATAGAAAACCAAATACCATCCAAAATTTAAACCCAAATTCTATCTCAAATTTAATTCCAAATCAGTAAATTATAAAATGGTGGGCAATGTGCAAAAAAAAAATTACCTTCAAATTACTTTGAAATCATATATATCTATTGAAGGACCTCAACTCTCTCTTTGTTGATTATGTTGAATAAACCATATATCTCTCTTAGTATTGATAAGATATTCCGCAGTGGTTCATGTGAAAAGGAAAAGATAGAGACCCCTTTTCCACTTTAAGTTTAAAATAGGTGACAAAAACATTGAGTTTGGGTCACCTTTATTCCCAATATCATTTGTTTGTGGCATGTTAGCATATCCTCAACATTGTTTCCTTAACACGAAATCCCCTATCATACCATTGTTTCAATGCACATAACGATAGTGCATTCAAGTAAGTCAATGTTTTTTTAAAGAAAATACATAAATCTAATGAATATGATACATTGAAAACTCATGTTGTCCATTGTTAACAATGCTTAGCAATGCATCTAATGAATATGATACATTGAAAACTCATGCTGTCCATTGTTAACAATGCTTAGCAATGCTTTAGAGTGATAGAACATATGTAATTTGAGAAATTACAATATTAATTCAAAGTTGAGGAATACTAAATTAAAAACATGAGATATAACAAATGATAGGGGGTAAGTAATTTGTGTTATTTTTCATAAATAAATAAATGTGTGATTCATATAATGTGATGTGATATAGGATAATTATGATGATTCATGTATGAAAATGTATTATGATATTGCATGATGCATACATATTATGTATGGGAGTAGTTAACAAATTCAAGCATACTTATCTATATCGATTGTTTTAAGTGCATTCATTTTCCTTTTTGAATACTTTTCTATTTTTTTTTATCGAAATTAAAAATAATAAATTATATATTTGGTTTACTTATTTATCTCTTCACCCTTACCCTTTTATTCTTATTTGGGGAGTTAATTCCTCTTCTGTTTTTTTTTTTATTATAAACATCAAATACAAAGAACTCAATAACACCTCTACAAAGAACTCCATGTCAACCTCAATACTAAATTTAGTAAATGCAAAGTAAGTACTAAATTTAGTAAATACTCATCATTAAAAACTCACCTTGGACATCGTTAATGATAATCCCAATGCTATAACAAATGATATTTTAGAGGTTAGAATGTGAAATGAGAGATAACGCACGACAAATACAATACAATGGATATATAGAATGGCTAATTATTTATTTATTTTTCTTATTTATCATGTGGAAATGTGTAATTAGTGGGAGGTAATGTGATATGGGATAGCTATGATTAAGTTTGTATGACATGGATGATGATGTTTCCATGCATATGAGAGTAGTCAATTCAAAATTATTAGTTTTAGGATTCATCTTGTTAGAATTATTGATGTCAATATTTTGTACTAGATATATGTGGTCTATATTTAAGATGACAAGAGAGATATAAATCAAGAAAATAGGAAAAAACATGAGAAGAATATACACATTTTTCTTTTTTTTCTTATCCGAAGTGAAGACAACACTTTATATCTCTAGTTGAGAAATGAGGTCCTCTCTTTTCAATTTTATTTATTATAAAAATAACTTAATTTTTAGTTTGATTAGGATTTAAACTATTAAATTGTATATTTATGGTAATCTCCAAAGAACTATTCTCATCCCTTGTACTCACAATCTCTTCAATCTTGTAATCAATAAGGTTTTCCATAAAAAATCGACTCAAATCCTTATTATTCCCATTTTTTGAAAATGGGATAAACAAAACCTCTAACAATAGGACCGTTATGATAAGCTCTCTTCTTGCCAAGTTTTGTGGAATTATATTTGAAGACAGGATAACACATGGTAACACAATTGACGAATTGACGAGAATAATGACCTCGAAACAAGAACTATATCCCTAAAAAATTATGGTTTATGTTTAAAAAAACAACACCCAAAATAAAAAATGGTGTTACCAATAGCACCATTAAAATCATTAAAATCTACCCCTAAATTGAAAAGTAATGTTATTAATAGCACCCCATATTTTATCTAGTCTTAGAATTGAAACATTTTTTAAACCATCTCATGATCAAGTATATTATTGCAATAAAACCTTGAAATCAATCTCCAAATTAAAAAATAGTACTTCTAGTAACACCTTCCTATTTTTTTCTTAAAATTGCAACATATGTAAACAATTAGTAGCATTACAACCAAAAATCTTAGAATCAATACACGAATAAAAATTAAATTATGTTAATAGTAAAAACCCATTGTTTATTGATCTTAAAATTGAATAATTTTCTAAGACATGAATGAAAGAGCTAGTACTATGGAAAGCAGAACCATAAAATCAATGCTAAAATGTCCACACCTCTCGGGTTAATTTATCACCCCAAACACACCTCTCGGGTTAATTTATCACCCCAAACACATTACAATTAAAATTAAAAAAATTACATTTATGATTAAGGTTTAGAATCATAAGGAGGCCATCATTTTTAATGTTTATTTAAAAATGATATAGGGTATCTATAGTTGTCTATTAGCACCAATATGTAGGGCCTCTAATATCTGGTATAAATGATGTGAATTTAATAGTTTACTAAGATTTTCAAATAAAATTTTTAGTCTTAAGGCTCGTGTATTATTGTACGTATCTCCTTATTACCACGTATCTTAACAGCTGCTAGCCCCTTGGAAAATTTGGAAATATCTAACAGCAAGATTAAGAATTTTCATAAGTTGAACTTCCGTGAAATTTTTAAGCGGTCTTCATTCTTATCAATAGAATAAAGAATTGAGGATATCACTAAGTTCTCATAAGCCGAGCAACCGGACTCAATTATGGTTAATTGGGAAACTAGAGATCATGGGCGATCTGAAAAAATAATAGGGAGAATGTTTCGTTTATTAAATTCGATCACAATCATAGTATAAAACCATTGCGAGAGATTAAATCTAGGAGGGAAAGAAAAAGATAATTTATTTTATTTTTTTTAATCTCGATCAAGAAGACTCTCTCCAACTTTTTGCAACTTCTGATTAGAAGTAAGAAGTAAGGTAATTGTTGTAAGATTAGACTAAAGTGGCAGTTCGTAAAATGTGAACCAGATCTCATAACATGCATTTTCCATTAACTGGGATTTTTTTCTATGAAGGAGATCTAGCTTTTTAAAATATTCCTATCGTCATAACAGAACCGCCAAACTTCTACATTTTACAGCAGAAAAACAACACGAGAAGAAAATCACTCTCCATGTAGAGCAAGATAAGTTTTACTTAGTAATTAAGAAGTTCAAAACCACTGTAAAATAAGCTCATACAATATTTACATCAACCAATACTGATGCATTCCTTATACATTTCTTATATAAAATATGTGAGTTCTCAGAATTAATGTAAATACTTATGACCAATTCCAACTACTATAAGTCTCTAATACAAAAAATAAGTCCTTGAATTCTTACATATTACAAATGATCTACTATGAACCAATCTAAAAATTCTAACACCGCAAATTTCAGTTAAGAAATTTCAGTACCACACTCGGATGAAGATGATATATTTGAAGACGATTTTCAATCAAAGTCTTGCACAACCTTATATCCTTTGCCTGCTAATCCAAGAACTTCACCAACACCTCCCAACCAATGCTAGGAGTATTCTTCTTCCTCCTTAGTCCCCCTAGCCGCAAAGGGGTCACACACAAAAACCAGAAATCATAGCACCCAAAACTTACCTCGGAAGGAAGAGCTCCCACTCTTTGGAAATTTTTGGAATCCCAACTCTCACAAATAAAACTTAGTCGAGAAAAAATTTGGAAGCATAACAGTACTAAAAAAAGTGATATCCCTTTCCCTTTATCACCGTTTTTTTTATAGAAAAATTCTCAATGACACATGTACTCATGCACAAATAATTAGTTTTTAATCATTTAATTAAAAGATTATTCACCCACTACATGTGTCCACTCTCCCCAAGTTGCACATGTAATTTCCCTTTTTATTTTGTTTATTTAGGAATGTTCCCTCACATTCCCCAATGTGTTCCTATTTTTCCTCTTAGTTGTCTCGTAGTTCCTCAATCCCTCATTTAATTTGTGTCCTCTAACTAGATTTCAGTTTGAGTTGGATTATGAGTCTTCTCCTAGTTAAGATTAGTGGTAGACTGACTCAAGATGCTACTCTATGTGAAACACTTATTCTCTCATGTTTTTTGATTTATTTTATTTAAAAATTCATTTATTATTTTCATGCACACATGTGGATCTACCCACTTTATTCTTATTTATTTATTTACTTAACTCACTAGTCTAATCCCTTTATTCCATTTTTTATGTTTTAATTTAGTCAAGCATCTTAGACTTAGACTCTTGTTATATTTCAAGTTTAAAATTTAATAATTAATCAAACACCATGTTCTAACTAGACCTAATATTTTTATTATATTTCTAGGCCTTTTATATTTTTATTAACTCACAATTTAATTATGCGGTGTTCCCTAGAAGACGCACCTCCGTACTCCAAGGGTTCCACTCATCTTTGATTAGTTTGGAAGTTTGTCTGATACTTGGAGTCAACACTCCACTTGATCGACCTTGTGAGAGATTAAGGGCTTCTAAGGAATAATGATTTCTCCTTATTGCGTGTCCCTTAGAATTCTTCGTGAGAGATTGTCTCAGTCTTCCCTCATGACATTGTGGACCTCTCGAACTAGGTAATAGTTAACCTATAGTTCATACCACGACAGGTGTGCTATTAGGATGTGGCAGGGACACTTCCACACCTCTCCCTCAACTATCTAGTTTTTCTTCATGGCCCCTTTACTCCTTATGTGAGTCGGATTAGCAAGTGTTGTTGATCCTGCAACCACTGACAATAATTCATATACATAACATCCATGCTTAAATCATCATATATATACATGTAAATCAATAATCAAAACKCAAACCAATTACAAGTCCACTCCTCATCAACATCATCAACATACCAGTCCAATTACAATGTCAATTCAAAGTCCAAGGAAGTCTGTTGATTCCATCAACATCATCAACTTGTCATGTATCTTGCACACTCAGGGAAACTCATCAATAATACCAGTCAATATAAATGCATCTAAAAATTAACATATAATCACAATAACATCTTAATGTAACTCATAATCAAAACATAATCATAATGTATCATAATTGGATCACTTGCTCGCAAGTGTCCTCAAAGAATAAGTCTGTATAAATGTGCTCAGTGGAACTGAATGTTACAAAATTGACTGAAGAATAAAAATGGTGAAGGAAAGAATAAGCTGACTACTTGACTTACTATGATAGAAATTTGAACCTTTTGAAGCCTTTTTACATATTATTTTATGGTTTTCTCTTTGTATTCTTGAAAATTCTTTTTAGATAGGTTTTTATGTGTACAAATTAAAGGAACATGAATGACACTATGTAACTCATGATCTAGAGTTAGAAGTTATAATTCATGCATTAAAAATGTGGCAGCATTATTTAATGTGAAACAAAATTCTATTACTAATGGATAACAATGGTGTAAAAGACGTGTTTAGTCAACAAGATCCCAATGCAAGATAGAAGAGATGGTTGGCCTTTTTAAGTGAGTTCAATTTTGAAGTACCACACATCAAGGGAAAATAAAATAAAATTGTAGTTGCACCAGGTCGAAGCACTAATGAGATCTATGAAGTAATTATCAACAAATTTGAAAACGATATTGAGGATAGGATTAAATATTCAAGAAACAATTATGAAAAATACATCAAAACAATAGAACAATTGAAAAGAAATGAGGAAAATATACAAAGTACAGATATTAGTATAGATAAAAGTGGGTTGTTAAGGTTAAAAAATAGGTTATATATACCTAACTCTACTGAATTGAAGATGATAATTATTGATGAACTGCACAAAAATCCATATTCTGGTCATCCAGGATACAAGGAAATGATAACAACCTTAAAAAAAATGTTGGCCTAACATGAAAAATGAAACAGTTGAATACTTGTCTAAATGTTTAGATTATCAATAGGTAAATGTTGAGCATCAACAACTGTCAAGTCTATTATAACCTCTGCCTATACCCGAATGGAAGTGGAAAATTATTTCAATGGACTTCATCACAAGTTTGCCTAAGACTCAAAGACAAAATGACTCAATTATGGTAGTAATTAATAATCTAAGTCTTCACATTTTATACATGTGAAATATACTTACAAAGTGATTAATATTGCCGAAATTTTTACGAAATAATATTTAGGTTGCATGGGGTTCCTAAGATGGTGATTTCAGATAGAGATGTAAAATTTACTTACAATTTTTGGAAAGAATTGTTTTCAGGTTTGGATACTAATTTGAATTTCAACACAAGTTACCATTTACAAACGGATGGGAAAAGAAAAGGATGAATCAAATTATCAAATACATGTTGCAAATGTATGTAAGGATAAAACCAACAAAGTGGGAAGAGTATCTGCATTTAGTTGAATTCACACACAATAATGGATATCGAGCATCAACTAAGATGAAACCCTTTGAAGTCTTATACAAAAGAAAATGTACAACTCTTATTATTTGGGATAATTTGATTGATAAGATTATGGTTGGAAGAAAAATTCTCCAAGAAATAGAAAGGATGGTCAAAAGGGTAGTACAAAACTTGAAACAGGCACAAGATGGATAGAAAAGATATGGAGATCTAAAAAGGAGACATCAAGAATTCAAAATTGGAGAACATGTATATCTAAAAGTCAAAGCAAGAAGAAGGTCCCTAAAACTAGGAAGTCATTCCAAGTTGGTGCCAATATTTTGTGGTCCTTTAGAGATCTTAACTCGAATTGAACCAACGACGTATCAACTAACATTCCCTGAAAATTTAAAAGTTCATAATGATTTTTATGTTTCACTATTAAAAGGATATATTCATGATCCTACTCACATCATTGATTGGAACATGGTGCAGGTGGAACTAGAAGGCAATTTCCAAGTGGAACCTTTATGCATTCTGGACATGAAAGAAATAGTACTTTAGAACAAATCCATCTTCCAAGTAAAAGTGCAATGGAAGCACTTTAGTCCTTAGGAGGATACTTGGGAATTGGAAGAAGAAATGCATAAATCTTCTCCAATTTTGTTCCAAGAGACAATTTGAACATTGAGGAAAATGTTATACTTGAGGGGGAGAGGATTTGATATCCTCGAATTATTCAAAAATAAATTATTTTAAAATTATCATTCTAAAATTTAATTTTCTATTTTTGGAAATTCGAATTTTAGATTTTTGAAGTATGTAATTATTATTTTATGACCGTTGGACAAAAATTTGACTTTCCAATTTCCCTCTTTTGATGGACACATGTATGAGACAAACATTTTTAATAAATTTAATGCTAGAGAAGGGATGGAACAGCCAGGTTAAAAATAGTTGACTATGACTCCATGAGTGGGGAATAGGGTTGAGTTAACTCAGAGATGATTTTACAAGTGTTAGAAGTTTAGTTATGTCACCAACAGTGCCTAGAAATTAGGTATTTGTAAAGCTATGAATTTCCCAAGGAGGGAAAATAATGGAAAGTCCTAGGCATGAGATAAAAACAACATATGTGGGAGGCAAGACGTTGCTTAGTAAGTTGGGAAAATAAATTGTTTTTCTATTATGAGAACATCTGGTGTGAGGAAAACAATTTTCTAAACTATTTCATGAGACAATGGCTAAGGAGTGATACTCAGTTTTGCCATATGGAGTCATGGTCAGGCCAGGGGATGATTAGGACAAGTAAACGTGGATGTTTTGTATCTACTGTTGGGTGGAACATGGTTGTTCCAGTTGTTTTCCCAACATCATTATTCAGATACGTATCTTAACTTTGTACTTCCATTTTTATGAAATGTTATAAGTTTTGATATTATATATGTAGGAATGATCTATATAGGTGTGCCTCATGGCCATAATAGATTTGGAAAATTTCCTATTGTTTAAATACTTGTTAATGTTTGCGATGGGATTTGACTTGTAATAGTTACAATATATGTATGTAATTTACAGAATGGATCTACATAGACAAATGTGCAGGTAATAAAACTATATAATAAGTGTATGGACATTTCACACATGAAAAGTAACTTCTACATAAAAGAAACAAGTGAATCCAAAGAAATCAGAATTGTATCATAATGATAATAAGTAAACTGCTTAGTTTTACTTCTTCCTATATTTTATCTCTCAAACCAGATTAGCGAAGAATAATATATGATCATATTTGAGTGTAAAAATAGATGAATACAAATTCCTATATATATTTATAGATATATTGAAGAAAGGGCTATCTGATACAATAACTCTTAGATATAGTTATGGAAAAAATGTTTTATGTGAAGTGATAGGTCACTGAAGTATACAGGGCCTCATAGCTTTCTTCTAAATAAAGATATTAATACAAAGTGGGGTTTTAAATGCCCATTAATCTTTGATAACCTTTCTTTTAAAATAGAATTTAAATAATCTACATCAACCATCTATGACATAATAAGAAAGCACAAATATTTCGTTTATCTGTGGAAGGAAATCTTAGAAAGAGATCATTTTGTAGTGGATCCCAAAGTACCTTTTCAAATAATAATGTTCTCCCTTCATGGAATCAAAACATCCAAACTTAACCTGCAAAAGGAAACTAGTATATGATTACTAAACCACCTTAATATAATCTGAGTAAGGTGTTAAAGATGAGAACAAGGCATGTACTCATCTCAGGACTGGTTGAATTCCAACCATCACTTTTATCCTTGCAAAGTGAAGTCTGTCACTCGGGACGAGGAGTGGGTGCATAGTAGGCTGATGGGTTCCCTCATAAGAAAAGGAACCCATCCTCAAAACACATATCCATAAACATAAGACAAATAAAAATTACAGAGAGCAATTGCAAATATTAGTTAGATCGAAGCCCGATACAGAGATAAAAACATTATGGTGAGTAACTCTAAAGATTTGTTATAGCGAAGAAATTACTAGCGCTAATACAGAGTTAAAAATTACAGAGAGTAATTGTGAAGAATAGTTACAAAGAAGTATTTACCAGTGCTAGTATAGAGTTAAAAATTACAGAGAGTAATTACAATGAGTAGTCATATAGAAACATTTACCAATGCTAGTAAAACGATAAAAATCATCGAGGGTAATTACGAAGAGTAGTCATAGAGAATTATTTACCAATTCTAGTACCGAGATGAAAATCAAAGAGGGTAATTACAGAAAGTAGTAACAGAGAAGTATTTACCAATGCTAGTAAAGAGACTAAATTACCGAAGGTAATCACGAAGAATGGTTACAGAGAACAGTTACTGAAACTGACCACAAAGACTACAATTTAATTTTAAGGAGAGAAATGTCAACGTTTTCCTCCTAACAGTAAAACCCAAATTCCCTAACTTAGGGAAAGAAAGAATCAAGTTGAGTATTTGTGGAGACCATATAATAATTTAAACAAGGAAATTGAACAATGTAGCAGAAAGATTCCCTCGCAAACGGAAACAAGAATCTAGTGAAATATTTACAGGAGACAACAAATGCCTTTTTAAAAGAATTCAGACCCAATCGCGGGCTCCTCTCAAAACCAATAGAGTCCCTATCATAGGGTAAATACACAGACCCTAAGTTTACTGCATTTTGGAGAAAAACATAAATAGTGTCGAGGGTCACGGTCCATTACAAGAGAATTAGTAAGAAAACGCCAATGCCTGTCAGCCTCCATAGCTCATGGGTTCCTTTAGAGGTTCTATAGAGAGTGATAAAACTCAAAACATGTAGTGATTTACAAGAGGGATACACACAATGGGTTTCCTCTACATAGGTATTTCTTTTTGAACTTGAAATAACTCAGAGACATGGGATATATCACGTAATTCCTAACAAAGAAAAGAACATAGTACCAAAAATGCTTTTAGAAAAAAAAAAACAAGATATCAATGCTCAATGGTTTACCTATAATAATCGAAGAATGCCAATGCATATAATCTCCTTAGTTTGTGGATTCCTTCCGGGGTTAAACAAAGTGAAAACTATGTACAAGAACAACATTTGGGAGGGAAAGTCCAATGGAGCTGTGAAACAGAGAAAAATTTGTGTAACAGAGAAAAACCTATGAACGATTCATGCATTGCAAATGCGGAGACATTATTTAAAGGGAAGAAAATTTCTATTACTAACAGATAACAATGGTGTAAAAAACTTGTTCAATCAACATGATCTCAATGAAAGACAAACGAGATGGTTGGAATTTTTAAGTGAGTTCAATTATGGAGTATGAAACATCAAGGGAAGAGAAAATAAAATTGTAGATGCACTAACTCTTATAACCCAAAAATTCTCTACCTATGCATGCATGGATTTGGCCCTTCTAATTGCACAATTTTCCAAACCATTGTTGAGACTCTCTCTTAAAAAATCATTTTTTGGAGCATTTATTTTCCCTGCTTCACCAATGCCCGCATACACACATTATCTGCAGACTAGACATCCTTAGTACATACATGAGCTACATACTAAACAATCTACGTTTATCTCCAAAAGTTGAAAAAAATAAAAATTTGTAAGGAATTTGGTAGATTTTACGAGCTATAGTCAGTTTCCCAACCATTTTACTGCTTGTAGGCCGTCCCCAAGCCAATTAACTATTTTTTTATCATATAAAAGGAGGTCTTGGGGTCTCATTTGAACATCAAGTAAGAGAACAAAGAAAATATGCCAAAATCCCTTTCCCTTTTATCCCAAGTTTTGCAGCCCTTTCTAAGTTTTGGCCTCAACATTCTCTCTTCAACCTTTTCTCCTTATACAATCCCTTCCTTTTTCCTAAAGACATCACCTCACTGTGAGAGGAGAAATGGGAATGATGCACTTGGAGAAGCAGTAAGAGGATCCCAAGCTTGGTTCGTGGAGCATTTTTCCAATCAAGAGGGTTATAATCATTGATTTATGAATCTAGATTTATATCTGAACACTAACATTGATAAATAGAGATAGAATATCTTGTAGATTTTTTTTTCTCAGTTGCTTGTAGGTCATCTTTGGGAGGAGACCAACAACCCAAGAAACTATAAAGGACAAGGAGGTCGACACCAACTAAAAGGACCTAAGGTACATCATGATCAACTGAAGAATCAACACATCATGATCAACAACGACATGAATCAACACATGATGATCAACTGAAGAAAAATACTAATAATTGATTAACCATTTCACTGAACATCAAAATAACTACTTGTCCAACCTATCATGTATTGTTATTACCTATGGGTCACATAATGAATGCTAAAGTCCAGGATTCATGCGATTGATTTTGACCACATAAAGTCTCAGAGCTGGAAATTGTTCTGAGGAACAAGGAGTTAACTAATTCCCTTATCCAATCCTAGTATACCCATCAATCCTATAATTCCACATCTATAATTTAGAAACAAAACTCTTGCTGAAGAATCAAACAAATTCAAAATAGTATGATCTATTTATTTGTAACGCCATTCTGGTATGAAAGACTAAATTAGGAGGATCACAGACTTCAACTTGAAACATAACCATCATAAGTGAAATTTATAACCCATAATTAATTCTCATATAACAAGGACAATTCACAACCTATAAATCAAATCTTCCATCACTAGTACTATAGTTTTAACATTACTCTATAATAAAAGGCAATTCTACCCAGGTTATAATAAACTCAATTCTAGTGTGTCGGCAATGTAGAATCAAACTATTTAAACATACCAACTTAATATCAATATCAAAAAAATGTAATTAGTATAACCCATAACTAGAAATTGCTCTTATATCCATTTATTTATTATATACAATAATTATAATAATGAAAGGTTCCTTCTATAATTTAATAAGGTCTTCTGTAATTTAATCTTCTCACTATTTCTATGATAAACTAAATGAATATAAAAACTTCTTTGGAATATACTAATATATTTTATTCCATACAAGAATATGATATCCAAACTTTAATATAAGAAAAGGTAGGACACGGTGATTCTCTTAATCCAGAAGCACAATGGGAGGATTTATTACATGAATTACACTATGTATGATGTCAATAAACATAGCACCATGGTAATAAAATATTTTGTAATATATTCCCTTAATGTTTCCTAGCTTGTTCTAAAAGGGTATATAGGTATACTTACAAAAGTGAATTCTCCTACAGTTAAGATTCCTTAGGTAAGGAACTAAATATCCAATTTAGTATATCTAATCTTGTGAAATCCCACACATAAGGTAATGTATTGTTAAGGAGATAGACTTGTTGGAATTTAGTGGTTTACATATCCTCCTTAGTACATAATGCATGGCACAAGGCCAAAGTATTTCTTCTAAAGAAATGGTATCAATGTTTTATAAAGATGATGTTTTTCCCCAAAGTTTATGAAACTGTTTAATACCAACTATAATCCCATCACACTAGACTACCGATCCAAGCATAGGCCATAGTCATAAATTTAATTTTTTTTCTAGTTGATTGTCGGGAATTCCTTGATATCTGAAATATTACTTGATTTCCAGGATCATGCTTTTGGGTACTAATAAGGTATTCATGTATTCAAATCACACAAAAAAGAAATCAAAACAAGACTTGACAAATTTAGATAAAGAGAACTCAACTTCCCAACACTGAGGCAACGATCAGATGGGTTAATGCATTCAGGGTATTCTAAACATGTACTCCAACGAGTATAAATTGAATGAATGTCTATGGAATTATAGGACAAGTGTCAAACCATCACTAAAGGAGACAATAGGTTCATCGTGATAAAATCAAGTGGTTCTACTGAGTTAAATATTGGTTCTAGAACTGAAGAGAGGGTCCCTTCAAAGCCCACAATTCTGCCAGGATCAGTACAAGTGTGGAGTGAGATAATATTGAGGATCAATGTCTCGCTCCACGGTTCAAGAAGAAAAAGAAGACATAGAATCACTAAGATAATAAAGCTCAATATTAGCCCCGAATTCTCAGACATTAATAGAATACATATAACCTTTAAAAAAACATTTGAGAAAGTCTAGACGCTCAAGGGAATACATACATACACTTGTATATAGAGAATAAGAGAGAGAGATTAAGTAAACAATAAATTCAGACCATCTTCATGAATCAACTTAGAAATATTGCTTTGTCGACAAAATTCTCATGGAAATGGATTACAGTCTAACAATTGCAAGTGAGGGTCTCCTTGCATAATTTACAGGACATCGCGGTTTCCAACTCCCACAAAATGGTCAGAGGAAAGTATTGGGAGAATATAATTTCTCTACTCTATTTGACCCTTGCATCACTTAAGGGAGGGTAAAACATGCAGGAATGAAAGCTATCGTTGCTGCTAGCGGGACAAACCCCCCTTTATCTACACTAGAGTTCAGAATGTAGGCAGATCAATTAACCTTCTAAAAGTCAATTAATTCTCTATACTACCCCAAACATACCAAAAATCATATGAAAAAATCAAGGAAAAGGAGATTGGGTAAGTATACCTCTAATCCCACATCTGGCGATGACCTCCTCGTGATTGGAAGTTCGGTTGACTGTACATCTCCTCCTAGGGAGTACTTGCATCCAAATATTGATAAATAGGGAACAACAAGCATGCTATTCCATATACAAGTTAGGGTTAGATGTTATAATGTTAATAATAAACCTAAAAATGTATTCAAGACACCATCATTTGGGACAGGAAAATTTAATTCTTTTATTAATAACACAATGATTATACCTTTACAATCAAATTGGACTACCATTCCACGAACATGGTCTGGGTTCCTCTTCACCAAGATCCAAGTGCACCTTGTATGAACTTCTCCTCTCAACCTTCTGATCTCTTCTTGGGAAGTTAATGGATTATGATGGAGGAATAAGGGGCTAATGAGGGAATGTTGAGGAAATTGTCACAAAAGGAAGCAATATCTTGGGCAAGGGGAAGTGAAATCGGGAAGAGTTTCACTCTTATTATGCTTATATTTGAAATGAGACCCCAACACCTCCTTTTATATGCAAAAAGGATGCTTATTTGGTTGGGTGACAGGCTATAGCAAGTGGATTTGTTGGGAAGCCTCCAATAGCCCATCAATTTCAACGAACTCCTTGCAACTTTTTTTTTTGCAACTTTTGCAAGTATACTCGGGCTGTAATGGAGCATCATGCATATGTACGCAAGTTGTAGAGGTGCAACAAGCATATGTACGCGGGCAGTAATGTTGCAGGGCACGTACATCTTCAAAATAATGGTTTTTAAGAAGAGCAACTCAGCAATGCTTTGGAAAAAAATGCAAGTTAGAGGGCCAAGGCCATGTATGCATGTGTAGAGTAATTTATGGCTATAACACATGGTGAGATACCTGAGTTTCCCAAATAAAGACAAAGAAAAATTTTCATAGTTTATGGGCATATAATCAATGAAATTTATCCAGATTCTTCAAAGGACAACTTATCAATGGGCTTCCAATTTTGAAATAGTAAATACATCAAGTGCACTTCTTTGGTTGTGACTTTTCCAGATGAAATGGGAAATGAACTAGTGAAACTCTCATGCTCACTATGAAGGGCCCATCCAAGGATCAATTTTCTATGAAGTGGAGTGGCCTAGGTTTTTAGATGACCAACAACTCAGATTAATACCAAGTGATTTCTACTTGGGGAGGACATCATAGCCCCAATAATGGAGTGTCATCAAATGCCTTCCCTCCTAGCCTAGATTGAAAGGGGAACAAATGTATATTTTATGTTATGCTTACAGTTTCCCTTTTAAATAAAGGATTTTGTTTTCTTGCATAAGAAAAAAAAGAGAGAAAAAGAAACAATTGAATGCGATTTTTTTTTTGTAAAGTGCAAGAATATTAAAGAGGCATGAATATATACAACATCCATTTGATCGCAACATAAAATAATAAATTAAGTTAAAATCATGATATGCATCCTATTTGCAGACACTAATAAACTTTTGATTAAGAATTTATATAGTTTCTAGCAATCATTAACCATTCTAGAAAATTTAAGGGACAAGAAGGACCAAAATTCAATTTCATAATCTACAAAAACCATCAAAGCTTGGCAGTTCAATTTAGAATTACAATCATAGTTTATGGAGAAATTATAAATATTGTTACTCAATTTAAATCTTAATACAATCTCAATTCACAAATAATAATACGGTAACCAACGACGATGAAATTGAAGATGTTCTTCAACAATGGAGCTCCTTCCTTCCTTCGCTCGTTAATCGTCGAGGCTTCATCGATACCTCCCATCCAATGCTAGGGGTAGTATACTTCTCCCTTAGTCCCCAAAGATGGAAAGGCACCACGAACAAAAAACTAGAATCCTTTAGCGCCAATCTTGCCTCATAAGGTAGAGCCAACCAAGGATGATTTTAGGGGCTAAATTTTGCTCATGGGATATTTTTCCATGGTTTTTCAAAAAATGAGATTAACTAATTTAAAAATGATTCACCCAAATTCTATAGGATAAAATTATTTTACCTTAAAAATAGCCAAAAGTTTATAAAAACTATATAAAATACTTAGAAATTTGAATATTTTTACAAACATATCACCAAACATTTATAGTTGGCATATGAAGGATTAGTAATATTCACCAAGGTTTCTACATTTTAAAATAAATTTCCATCCTTAAAATCATCCCTGGAACCACCATTCTCTCCAAAGCTAGGTATCCCAACTCTCATAAGTAAAACTAGTCAAAACTAATTCGATAGCATAACTTTACTGATAACCCTTGTCATCCATTTTCCCTCAAGACAATTTTGTTTATAGGATTTTCCTTAATGACACATCCCCT
>JZKD02S2014850.1:0-18769 GCA_000966675.3 Picea glauca
GCAAGACTCACATGGGGGAATTTGCTCTTTAAAGATAGGTAGACCTTTGACCATGGAGTTTTTTTGAAGAAGACTTAGACTCTGAAATGGTAGATGTCCAAATCTTGTATGCCAAGCCATTGTTTCATTCAGGGTTGATGCACTCTGTGCATAAGGTTGAGTCAGATTTGCAGTTCTGAGGGTAAGGGGAAACATCCTATTTGGGGTCATATGGATTTCAAAAATCAATTTTCTGTTGGGTTTTCTATCATATATTTTGCAAGACGCTCCCTCAAAAAGTACCTTATATCCTTTTTCAATGAGTTTTCCTACACTTAACAAGTTATGTTTCAAGTCTGGAACATGATAGACATTACATATGTCTTTCTTTACATTATGTTTAGTAAGAATAGGAACAGTTCCTTTTCCTTAAAATTTGACTAAATGATCATTTCCAAGTGTAATATCAGATGAGATTGAAGGATCAATACATGAAAGTAATTATTTGTTACCTGTCATGTGATTGTTGCATCCATTGTCCAGCAACCAAAGATCTTTAGGTTGTTTTTCAATTTTGTGGCATGAGAGAAACATACCTCTTGAGGTGTCTCCCATATAATTTGACACATGTGCTCTGCCTGAGAGATGATCTGCCTGCTTCTTCCTGCATTCAGATTCATAGTGCCCATAATTTTTGCAATAATAGCATTGAATGCTAGTTTTGTCATTTGATCTTCTCCCTCTGCCTCTTTGAGGCTGGAAATTTTGATGTTGATTTTGTTGTTGATTTCTTTGACCTTGGAAATTCTGATTTGGATATTGTTTTCTGTTACCTCCAGTGGAATGGGAGTTATTTTGATTGCTCCCTCTTCCTTGGTAACCTCTGCTTCTTCCTTTGCCTCTACCTCTGCTGAAGGAGAATTGAGTTTTGAAGGCATTGGAGATTGACTCATATGTGAGATGCAGTCTGGTCTCATGTGTCATCATAGAACCAATTAGTTCATCTGTTGAAAATCTTGACAGGTCCTTGGATTCAAGRATTGCTGTTACAACCATTTCAAATTTMTTGGGTAGACTTCTGAGAATTTTCTCAACAATTCGTTGATCAGTGATGGTTTCACCAATCAGTCTGATCTGGTTCACGATTCCCATGACTCTGGTCATGAACTGATCTACAGTTTCAGACTCTGTCATCCTTAAAGTCTTGAATTGCGTCCACAAGGTCTGTAGTTTAACTGTTTTGACCTTGTCATTTCCTTGGTAGGACAATTTAAGAATGTCCCAGGCCTGTTTGGAAGTACCAGCGCCTACGATTTTCAAGAAAATCAAGTCATCTACAGAATTCTGTATCTAGAATTTCACTTTGTTTTCTTTGGTCCTCAGAGTTGCCTAAGCAATTCTCTGCGCATTTGTCATGGAAATGAGGGCGGATGGATCTGGTTCCACATATCTGAGATCCACTGGTTCCCAACACTCTTGTGCTTGCAAGAACAACCTCATTCGAAGAGACCAAAATTCGTAATTCTTACCAAGAATAATCGGACCCTGAGTTGGGCCTAGATCGCTAGACGACGCCATGTTTTTTTTTCTTGAATTAATTTTTTTTTTGCAGAAGTACAGAGGAAAATTTTATATTTACCTTCGATCGCCGAAATGCCGATTTTACGATGGTCGAAGGGAGCTTGTCGGGATTGAATTAGCCTCAGTCAACGTGCAATGTGACCACACGCCTTGTGTTAAAGCGCTACGGGCTTTTCCCATTTTTACCTTTCAAAATGCCGAAACGCGAAAATTTTTCCTTTGGACTTTTCAATGGTCTAGATCATGTGTGATCTGATGGTCCAGATCTTATCGGGATATCGCGAATCAGGATTTTGCGAGTTCTGATGACGAGTGTTTCTGACTCCTCGAATCCCCGATCTCTGATTTTCCGATGGCGTGTTCCTTTCGGGACTTTTCCCGATCGCTTTGATCGCCTCCACGCGTCCTAACAGATGGANAACCATTTCAAATTTCTTGGGTAGACTTCTGAGAATTTTCTCAACAATTTGTTGATCAGTGATGGTTTCACCAATCAGTCTGATCTGGTTCACAATTCCCATGACTTTGGTCATGGACTGATCCACAATTTCAGACTCTTTCATCCTTGGAGTCTCGAATTGCATCCACAAGGTCTGGAGTTTAACTGTTTTGACCCTATCATTTCCTTGGTAGGAAGATTTGAGAATGTCCCAGGCCTGTTTGGAAGTACCAGTGCCTATGATTTTCGAAAAAATCGAATCATTTACAGAATTATGTATCTAGAATTTCGCTTTGTTTTCTTTGGTCCTCAGAGTTGCCTGAGCAATTCTCTGCACATTTGTCATGGTAGTGAGGGTGGCTGGATCTGGTTCCACATATTCGAGATCCACTGGTTCCCAGCACTCTTGTGCTTGCAAGAACGACCTCATTCGAAGAGACCAAAATTCGTAATTCTTACCAAGAAGAATCGGACCCTGAGTTGGGCCTAGATTTCTAGACGACACCATGTTTTTTTGAATAATTTTTTTTTTGCAGAAGTACAGAGGAAAATTTTATATTTACCTCCGATCGGTGAAACGTCGATTTGCCGATGGCCGGTGGAAGATTATCGGGCTTGAATTGGCCCTTGTTCTCCTTGCAATGTGACCACACACCTTGTGATAAAGCGCTACGGGCTTTTCCCATTTTTACCTTTCAAAATGCCAAAACGCGAAAATTTTTCCTTTGGACTTTTCAACGTTCTAGATCGTGTGTGATATGACGGTCCATATTTTATTGAGATATCACAAATCGGGATTTCGCAAGTTCTGATGACGAGTTCTTCTGACTCCTTGATTCCCCAATCTCCGATTTACCGATGGCGCTGTCCTTTTGGGACTTTTCCCGATCGCTTTGATCGCCTCCACGCATCCTAACAGATGGACGGTCCTGATTTCTCCTCGGAAGATCGCGATTTGAAATGTCCTAGACTTCTCGTCTCCTGGATCCGTGATTTTCTGAATCCCGTAAAGCCGATGGAATCTCTTATTGGGATTTTTCCAAAAGCCTCGATCTTTACCATGCGTCCTCATAGATCGACGGCTCAGATTTGCGTCGGGGATTGCACTGGAAAGAAACCCGATCACTTGTTCTCAGGATTCCCGATTTGTCGATGGGATTTTCCTTTTCGGGACTTTTCCAGAGCCTTCAGATGTATGCCACGCGTCCTTGAAAGATGAATGGTCCCGATTCAACCTCGGGATATCGCGACTTGCGATGCTCCAAATTTTTGTCAACGTGAAACCGTGATTGCTGAAATGCCGACGGTTTCCTTGATGTTTGCCACGTGTCCGGTCAAATGGACGGCTGAGATCTGATCGCGATTTCGCGAGTTGCGACGCCAAATTTCTTTGACAACTTGAAACCCCGAATGTCGAAACACCGACGGTTTGCTCGATGTCCACCAAGTGTCCAGTCAAATGGATGGCTGAGATCTGATCGTGATTTCACGAGTTGCAACGCTAAATTTATTTGACAACTTGAAACCCCGAATGCTGATGTGACGATGCGTTGATCTGCTACCACCTGTCCTCTGAGATGGATGGCTCACAGGTATTCTCGGGATTTTGCGATATCGCATATCGGAGTTTTTGGAGTGAAATTGTCTTTACGCGTCCAACTCTCGATTACAGATATTGCGATGGAATAGGATCTCACCACGTGTCTCTTGATGGACGGTCCAAATGATGTCGGGATTTCGCGACTTCACAAGTCGAAATTTCTCCTGTGCACTTCAAACGACAAAACGTCGTGCACCTTCTTGGTGATCTAACGACTGTCGGGCCTTTGCACAAGATCTAACGGCTGAAACTCTTTCGCCTTTTTCGCGCTCTCCTCGTCCCTTCTGGACTGGTTTCCCGCTCTGGATTCATTCGCAGGATGAATCTTACGGCCTCAGTGGCTGTTCTTTTCACCTGTTGAAGAAAGATTCATGAATCTTTCAAAGATTTGAAAGAAATACATGAATTCTTCATTATCTTCTACAATGTTTGACAGATTTGAGTGATTTCCCGTAAATCATTAAACGATTCTGCCTTCTGCATGAATCTTTAACAATTTTGAACGTTTTCTTCGAGTTCTTTAAGCGAAATTCCGTTCTGCAGCTCTTCTTCGTCAATCTTTGACGATTCTTGAAAAATTGTGCAGGTTTCTTTAAAGTTTCTTCTTTTGCATTCTCTTCGTCCAGGATCTTTCGAGCATTGTACACTCTGCTTCCTCCACAAGCTTCTTACGACGATCTTTTGACAGTATTGAAGACAACTCTCCAAGCCTTGTGAAAAGTCTGTGTCGCGTGCTCTCAAGATCCGTGAAGCTCTGTACTGTGAGGATCGTGTTGCTCTTCAGACTGTGTGAAGAGGCTTACTGCTGTAGCTCTGATACCATGATAAACTGCGAAGCAAAAGAGAAGTGCAAAGAGAAAGAATAGAACAGTATATTGAAATGTATGAAGAAGTATAGAACTTTGTTACAATGCAAGAAGGTTGAGCTAAATAGGCTCAAGCAAGACAAAAATAGAAAGTACAACTGTCCAGTACAGCTGGCAGTGTACAGTCAGACTATTGAGGTTACATTATGTTTAACAAATATTAGATATTGTTATTGTAAATTTTACAAATAAAAAACCATTCATTATTATGCACAGCCTTATCATGCAGAAAAGTGCAAAGTTTTATGAAAATAAATATATAAATTCAAATATATTATTAAATTTAATATTCTAATCTATATATATAAATATATATATAATCAAAATTGTGAAATAATAAACACTAATCAATATAGATATATATCATTAATCATAAAATAGAAATATATAACATTAATCATAGTTGAGTATAGAAAATTAAGGATGGATTACTCAAGTAAAAGTAAAGATGGTTAATCCATTAACAGATAATGATCTCTATCGGCGTTCACCATCCACTCCTGATGTGGATGTGCTAGTCTTAAAAGAATAGGACAATCCTCTTCATCTTAGAAGAAAATGATTAGTCTTTTGCCTGTGTTAAATTCTTTACCAAAACCCGCAATAACTTATCATTGTTCATTGCAAAACTTTTATATAATTAAAATTATTGCACATTGATATTTCAGATTTATGATGTTTATAAGATTTACAACCTCGCGAGACTCTGATTCATCTGCTTGAACATTTGCCAATATCCACTTTCCTTTACTTTGAGCAAGATCTTTGACCTGCATGGCAGCGTCATTAATAATTCCGAAATTGGACTTTGAAGCCTTAACCAATACAGACAAAAACAGAGGACTCGAATTATGACGAAAACAATATGGAAAATACCGCTTGAAAGCTACCGCCGGAGGTTAAATGAACAGGTCGTTCAGGTTCTATGGCTCGAGCGCGTCGCCTGCCATGAAATTACAAGTAAAAATGAAATTGAAAATGAAAAACGCATAATCTATACATAGTTTAACATATCATTGAAGAAGCTATAGGTAATTATGTTTGAGATACCGTAACGGGTCTGCTGGCGCAAAATGACCTTGAGAGCGAGCTGGGCCTCGCAGAACTTGTCCAGGAGGAGTGACTGGTTCCTCATCATCGTATTCATTAAGAGAAAGTCCCGAATTGCCAGGGTAGCGAGCTGTGCCTGGCAGAACTTCTCCTGCAGGAGTGACTGGTTCTTCTGATAAAATGAGAAGCAGAGAATACAGAGAAAGAGCAGAGCAGAAATACTATTCAGTATATTAGGTATGTTAGGAAAAGAGTACAATGAGAGAAGGGAAAATAGTTGAGCTAAATAGGCTCAAGCAAATCAAGAACATCAAGAAATGATAGTACAGCTACTCTTGAGGCTACATTATATTTAACACTCCCTCTTAAACTCAATAGTTACAAACATCAGCATTGATGATGCCCAAGTGCTCTTTCTGAAAATCAAAAATGGATTTCCTAGTGGCTTTGTAAAGATATCTTCGAGCTGATCTCAAGAACCACAGAATTGAAGTGCAATATCACCATTATTGACTAGCTCGCGGATGAAGTGAAAGCCAGTGTCAATGTGCTTGTTTTTCTTGTGAAACACATGATTTTTGGATAGAGCAATTGCTGAAGTGTTGTCACAGAAGATAGGAGTTGGATTATTTTCTGTATGTGACATATCTTTCAATATTCTTCTCAACCACATAGCTTGATAAGAAGCTGAGGTAACAGCGACATACTCTGGCTCTGCAGAAGATATTGATACAATTGGCTGCTTCTTTGATGCCCATGAAATCAGGTTCGTGCCTAGGTGAAAAACATGCCCTGGGGTGTTTTTCCTGTCATCTAGGATGCCTGCAAAATCACTGTCTGTGTAACAAGAGAGATGATTATCATCAGATTGAGTGTACCATAAGACAAAATTGAGAGTTCCTGCAACATATCTTAGAATCCGTTTCGCAATCTTCCACTGAAAATCTTTGGGGGATTCCATGAATCTGGAAACAAGGTTGGCTACATACATAATATCAGGCCTAGTTGTTGTAAGATACAACAAACTGCTTACTAAACTTTTGTACAGGGTAGGGTCCACTGTAGGGCCTTCATCTTTCTTGCTCAATTTTGTGCCTAGGGGTATAGGGGTTTCTGCTGGATTGCATTCTTTCATGCAGAATCTTTTGATGATGTCTGTTGGATACTTTTTCTGACAGACAATAATTCTTTTGGTTGATTGATCAACCTGAATCCCCAAAAAATATTTCATTATGCCAAGATCTGTCATCTCAAACTCAGATTGCATGGCATGTTTAAAACTGGTTAACTCAAGATTTACAGTATATATCATGTCATCAACATATAAACATACAATCAAAATTTTACCGTGTTGATCTGTTTTGGTGTAAAGAGTTGGCCCATTTTGGCTTCTGTTGAAACCACTTTTGATCATGTAAGTGTCAATTCTGTTGTACCAAGCTCTTGGAGCTTGCTTTAAGCCATACAAGGCTTTCTTCAACCGATATACTTTGGTTGGATGCTCTTGGACTTTAAAAATCCAAGTGGTTGATCGACATGAACTTCTTCTTCTAAGAAACCATTCAGGAAGGCTAACTTGACATCCGTCTTGTATACTTGCCATTTATGTTAGGATGCTATGGCCAATAGAGTCCTTACATTGTCTATTCTTTTCACTGGAGCAAAAGTTTCACCATAATCAGTACCTGGTTGTTGTGAGAATCGTTTGGCAACAAGTCTTGCCTTGTGTTTTTCAATCTGCCATTTTTCATTGAGTTTAGTTTTGTAAACCCACTTGACACCAATACTCTTCTTGTGTCTGGGCAAATCAACAAAATCCCATGTCGTGTTCTTCTCAATGGAGTCAATCTATTGGTTCATGGCTTGAACCCAATGTGGCTCTGTAGCTACTTCATTAAAAGATCTGGTTGACATGACATTAATGCAAAAAGATTATGCTATTCAATGTCATCCAATTGCTGATGGATTTCTCTCAAACTTCGAGTTCTCTGATTTTGAAGTTCAGAGGATGAGTCTCTGCTTGAAGTTGAGTTATCCTGAGAATTTTTAGGTTGTCCTTATACCTGGAATCTTGGAAGAGCAGGTTGAGGTATTGGTTGTCTTGAATTTTTTGTATTTTCAGAACTGGGTAACAATGGATTTTGACTATCCATTTGTTGATTTTTAGATTCGTTCTAGAGTTGATTTTTCAGAAATTTTACATCTCTACTGAGAATTAGTTTCTTTGAGATTGGATTGTAAAGCGTGTTAGCGTTAGATGTTTCACTGTATCCAGTAAAGATACATTTCTCACTTCTATCATTCATTTTCTTCCTTAATTTGAAAGGTATTTGAGCATATGTTATGCATCTGAATGTCCTTAGATGAGCAACATTTAGCTGTGTCCCACTCCATGTTTCTTGAGGGACTTTCATCTTTAGATTGGTGGTTGGAGATCTATTCAAGAGATAAGTTGAGCATGCTACCGCTTCAGCCCAAACGTATTTGACAAACATTTCTCTTTCAGTAGGCTTCTTGCCATGTTCATTATTGTCTGGTTTTTCCTTTCAACCACTCCATTCTGTTGTGGAGTATACTCGACTATAGTTTGCATGATAATGCCTTGTGATTTGCAGAAATTTGCAAATTCGTTGGAGTTGTATTCTCCTCCTCCATATGACCTGAGAGCTTTTATATATTTCCCACTCTATTTTTCAGCTTCTTCTTTGAATTCTTTGAATTTTGCAAAAGTTTCAGACTTGTGTCTGAGAAAATAGATCCAGATTTTCTTGCTAAAGTCATCAGTGAATGTTAGAAAATAAAAGCTACGACCTATGGACTCAGTTTGCATTGGTCCACATAGGTCAGTGTGAACAAGTTCGAGATGTTGTTTGGCTTGAGTGGAGGACTTTGGAAAACTAGTTCTCTTATGTTTTCCTAGTATGCAAGACTCACATGGGAGATTTTGCTCTTTGAATATAGGGAGACCTTTGACCATGGAGTGCTTTTGTAGAAGACTTAGACTATGAAAGGGTATATGTCCAAATCTTGTATGCCAAACCATAGTTTCATTGGGGTTGGATGCACTTTGTGCATATGTTTGGATCAGATTTTCAGATTTGAGGGTCAGGGCAAACATCCTATTCTTAGTCATGTGGATTTCAGAAATCAATTTTCTGCTAGGGGTTTTATCATATATCCTGCAAGATGCTCCCTCAAAAAGTACCCTATAGCCATGTTCAATGAGTTGTCCTACACTTAGCAGATTATGTTTCAGATCTGGAACATGATAGACATTGTTTATGTCTGTCTTTACATTTTGTTTAGTAAGAATAGGTACAGTTCCTTTTCCTTGAACTTTGACTAAAGAATCATTTCCAAGTGTAATATCAGATGAAATTGAAGAATCAATACATGAAAGTAAATCTTTGTTACTTGTCATGTGATTGTTGCATCCACTGTTAAGCAACCAGAGATCTTTAGGTTGTTCTTCAGACTTGTGACATGAGAGAAACATACCTCCTGATGTTTCTCCCGTATGATTTGACACATGTGCTCTGCTTGAGAGCTGATATTCTTGCTTCTTCCTGCATTCAGATTCATAGTGCCCATAGTTTTTGCAGTAATACCATTGTATGCTTGATTTGTCATTTGATCTTCTCCCTATGCCTCTTTGAGGTTGGAAACTCTGATTCTCACTAGGTTGTCTGTGACCTTGGAAATTTTTATTCGAGGTCTGTTGTCTGTGTCCTCCACTGGAGTGAGGGTTAATGGGACTGCTCACTCTTCCTTGGTGACCTATGCTTCTCCCTCTGCCTCTCCCTCTGTTGAAAGAGAATTGATTTTTGAAGGCATTAGACATTGACTCATCTGTGAGATGCAGTCTGGTCTCATGTGTCAACAGGGAACCAATTAGTTCATCTATTGAAAAACGTGACAGATCCTTGGATTCAAGGATTGTTGTAACAACCATTTCAAATTTCTTTGGTAAACTTCTGAGGACTTTCTCAACAATGCGTTGATCAAGGATGGCTTTACTAGTCAACCTGATTTGGTCTACGATTCCCATGACTCTCGTCATAAACTGATCCACATTTTCAGACTCTGTCATTCTTAAAGTCTTGAATTGCATCCTCAAGGTTTGCAGTTTGATTGTTTTGACCCTGTCATTTCCTTGGTAGGATGATTTAAGGATGTCCTAGGCTTGTTTTGAAGTACCAACGCCTATGATTTTTTAGAAAATTGAGTCATCCACTGAAATTTGAATCCATAATTTGGCTTTATTCTCTTTGTTCTGCTGTGTTGCCTGATCATTTCTCTGTTGGTTTGACATGGCAGGAAGGTATGCTGGATTTGGTTCCACATATCCAAGATCCACTGGATCCCAGCATTCTTATGCTTACAAGAAGGATCTCATTCGAAGAGACCAAAACTCATAATTCTTTCGAAGAAGAATCAGGCCTTGATTTGGTCCTAAATTGCTAGACGTGGCCATCTTTAAATAATTTAACACAATAGAAAAAAAATGTTAGAAAAAATTTCGTTTTTACCTGTTTCCTGATCGTAAACTAATTTCTTGCAATGACTTCGAAACTTCGCGATTCGGGATTTCGCGAGTCTTAACTTCATCCTTTCACACTTCAGGACTTTCAAAATTCTGTATACAAGCCCTCTAATGTCTTGTCTCCCCAACTCCCGGTCGCCGAAACACCGAAAAGTGCTTAACATCCCTGTATTGGCCCTTAGCCTCCATCTATGTGACCACAACCGGTGACCACATGCCTAATCGTTCAAGCGCTACTAGCTTTTCATGATTCAGGAATTGTGATGCAAGCACTTCACTGGTTCTTTGTTCCTCAAAATGCCGAAACCTAAAATATCCTAGTACCTATCCTTCTCCAATGCCTTTTCAGGATTTTGCGTTTAAGGACTTCGCATTGCCGGCACTCCTCCAATTCTCTGTCCATCAATATGTCAAAACCTGAAATATGCTGGCGCCTATCCTTCTCAAATGCCTTTTAGAGATTTCGCATTTCGGAACTTCGCGAATCCTACTGCTCCAATTCCTGACCCTTCGAACTTCCGGTATCCGAAATACCGAAGTACCAAATTTTGAAATGCCGAAATTCCACTCTTGCGGGAGATCAAAGGCTGTGAGCTTCCCCTCATCTGATGGCTTAGATCCTTTCAGGATTTCATGGGTCAAGAGTCCCAAACTCTTATCCTTTTCATTCTTGGTAGTCGAAATGTTGAAATGCTCCTTTCGAGGATTTCCCTGAAACCTCAAACACTGCGATGTGTCATCCTTTTGGATAGTCACGATGTTTTCAGGAATTCGTGAGCCAAGACTTCTTGTCTCTTGAATCTTTTTCCTTGATCTCCTGGTACCCGAATTCCCGGTAGATTTAGATCTCCTTTCGCAATTTCGGGAATTGGGACTTCTTGTCTCACGACTCCTTCCTCCTTGATCTCTTGATACTCGAATTTCGGGTAGATATAGATATTTGACACCTATACTCCAAAATGGACGGCTCATGATCCTTTCGGGATTTTGCGGATTGCTAAGTCGAAGGAGTCCATTTCCTTTTGCTGAGACGAAGTTTAAACCTCATGCACCTTTCCTGGATTCGACGACTCACAGAACTTAGTGCTAGATCTGACGGTTCAGATCTTTCTTCCTTTTCTTTGATCCAGTGGCTCTTAGGCCACTGTGCTCCAGATCCAATGGTCTGGATTCCTTTGGGATTTCGTGAATCGGGAGTTCGCGAGGCAGTGACTTCACGACCCCTTTCTGCTCCAAGTCTTGAACTCCGAAATGCTGAAATTTCACCCCGCGATTTGGGGATTTCGTGATTCAGCTATTCTCCTATGCGCTTCAGAGGACTAAACCTTGTGCACTTTTCCTGAATCTGACGACTATCGGTCCTCTGTGCAAAATCTGACGGCTGAAAATCTTTTTCCTTTTCTACGCTCTCCACGTCCTTTTTGAACTCGATTAACGCCTTAGATCTATTAACAGGACCGATATTATGTCTATGTCTACTTGTCCTTTGCTTCTTTAGCGTTTTCTTTCCTGCTTCTGCAAAGAGTTTCTCCTGAAGAAGGAAATTCATGAATCTTTCATGAATTGGAAAGAATTTCACTAATTCTTTAAAGAACTCACCTATCTTTAATTGTTTTTTCCCTCTGCAGCTCTTCTTCATGAGTCTTTCACAAATATTTAAATTATTACAATTCTTTATTGTTTCTTCCTTTTGCAGATCTGACTCCTCAATCTTTTGAGCGTATTTCCCTCTGCTTCCTCGTGTTTTCTTTCTGCAACGATCTTTTGAGCAGATGGCGTACTACATATTTCTCTCCAGGCTTTGTGCAAAATCTCATGTCCTATTCTCTCATTCATAGTGTAAGCTCTGCGCTTGTTAGGATAAAGTTGCTCTCTAGACTGTGTGAAGAGGCTTACTGGTGTTGCTCTTATACCATGATATAATGAGAAGCAGAGAATACAGAGAAAGAGCAGAGCATAAATAGTATTTAGTATATTAGGTATGTTAGGAAAAGAGTACATTGAGAGAAGGGAAAATAGCTCAGCTAAATAGGCTCAAGAAAATCAAGAACATCAAGAAATGATAGTACAGCTGGCCATGTATAGTCAAACTGTTGAGGCTACATTATATTTAACATCCTCATCATTGTATTCATTACGTGAAAGTCTTGATTTGCCAGGGGAGTGAGTTGTGCCTGGCAGAACTTGTCCCGTAGGAGTGATTGGTTCTTCATCATCGTATTCATTACGAGAAAGTCTCGATCTGCTAATGGAGAGAGATGTGCCTAGCAAAACTTGACCCGCAGGAGTGACTAGCCCCTCATCATCATATTCATTAGGAGAAAGTCCTAAATTTCCATGGCTACAGTGATATGCATTAGAAATTATCAAGTTATAAAACCCATACGTAATATAGACTTTGATGTTGGATACATCAGTTTAAACTCAAGTATCATAGACCATTCATGAGATGAATTTTCGATCATATACCTTGTGGGAATTGAAGTTTTAGTACCTACGCCAATAATATCATCCAGGAGAGCAGACTCGCGAAGGTGGTCAAGCTGAACAGAACCCCATTGATTTTGCGGTGGTAACGCATCCCTTCATTGCAATCAATTCTTTATAAAACCTAAATAAAGTTCTCTAATCTTTTCACTATATACATTTTTTCAAATCAGTTTTGCCAGAAAATCCCCATAAATTCAGAATGTTGGATGGAACTTAGATTTTAGTTGTTAAGAATTTGAGATTAGACTACACAAATATTAGAACTACTTGATAAATCTTAGGTTAAAATGGAACAACTCAAAATTTGTGGTAAGTGTCTGTATTCATTGCATACACTTACATGGAAACAAACAAACACAATGGGAAAAATCATGTCCAATACAGATTGAAGAATCACATACAATATTGAATATTATAAATAGAAGAACGAAATGCGAGTTATATGACCTAAGACCTCATGACCTATTGTGAAGAAAAGTTGTAATGCCTCTTCAACTACCCAATCCATTGCATGCAAAGCTTGGAAATTCAATCATGTTTATTCATCATATTAACTCTCCTGAACAATAAATCTTAGAAATGCAGCCATCATGTTTATTCATCATAATAACTATCCTGAAAAATAAATCTTAGAAGTCTAGGCATTGGAAGTAGACAAAAATTGACAGGATAGACGTCGAGATAAACATGTAAAATTATCATCCAAAACCTTTGGAAAAATATTAACAAGAGAGATTATAGATTACCCACCTCCAAAAGTTGCACCGCCTAAGTCTTTGTGAGGCCTGTGATTTCAATAAGATGATAAGTATTGCTTTCGGAGTTTGTCATGGTTTTTACGAAGGACCTATGTAGACCTATCTATGAACTACATAAGCATTCAATTAGAATAACATAACAATATACTAAATACTAAATGACTAAATCACAATATCATAGAAAGAATAAATAATTATTAATCAGGTAATTGAATAAAAAAGTTGTTTTCACTGTGATCAAAGTTGATCTTTATAACAGTACATAGCCTCATAGAACAAACAGTTAGTTGGTCGTGATTGAATGCTTACAACAATTTATTTTAGAAAACTACTCATGCATTTTGCATGCATTATTTAGTCAGACAATCTATATCTGAACACTAACAAACATAAAAGAAAAATGAAAATGGATTGATGGATTGCATCATGTGATATGATTGACAAGATTGCATCAATTACTGACATAATCCTCATTGATTCTGAGAGGGCTCACGATCTGATCTCAAAGTTTCAAAAACTGGACTTTAGCAACTGCCTTAGTGAAAATGTTTGCAAGTTGTTCTTGAGTCTTTATATAACATAGTTTTACTTCCTTCTTTTGCACCAAATCTTTAATGAAATGATAATTTAAATCAAAATGTTTTGTTCTTCTATGATGGAATGGATTCTTGACCAATTTGATGGAACTAGTGTTATTACAAAATATCACTCTAGGAGGAATTTGTTTCTGTCCAATTTCTTCTAGAACGTTTCTAAGCCATAATTCTTGTGTACGTGACTGCGACATATTCTGCTTCTGTGGATGAAAGTGCAACTATACCTTGCTTCTTTGAGCTCCAAGTAATCAAACCCGAACCAAAAGAGAAATAATTACTAGATGTAGACTTACGGTCATCCAAACTACCTGCCCAATCATAATAACTAAATCCAACAAGATTAAACCTTTTAGAAGTGTAGTAATGAATACCAAAATTTAGATTTCCTCTCACATACCTCAAAATCCTCTTGGTTGCCTTCATATGTATTTCAATGTCTCTGTCATGTATCTTGAAACAAGAGAAACTGAATAAGTTGTTAAATTTGGCAGCATCGAGAGTCATTCTCCAATGAGAGGCCATATGGGCCACCCTGAGGCTAGCTAGGGAGATTTGGAGAATCAACTAGTCTTATGAAGTATTGACAAAAGCCAAGGGGAAAGAACAACCTCTGCGAGTCAAACCAAAAGTCAAGATGAATGAGATGCTATGTGAATCTAATGCAAAATTCATGGGGAATGTACAACCTTTGTGAGCATAGACAATCTAGTGCAAAAGTTAGGGGGAACGTACAACCTCTGTGAGCATAGACAAACTAGTGCAAAAGTAAGGGGGAACATACAACCTTTGTGAGCCTAGTCAAACTTTGTGAGCCATGAGCAAAAGTCAAGGTATCTAGCAAAAGTTAGGTTGAATGTAAAATTCCTATGAGCTAGAAACAAACGATATTCCTAATATTGCAAATGATGTAATTGTATTGATCTAGTGCCTTGGCACGTGTAAACATTATCCAGCATGAAGAGAATTTTGAATTGCCTTGTCAAGAGTTGTATTTAAAGTCTTGAGTCTAGTTCTATGTTAGAACTAAAGTGTAATGTTGAGTTGTAACCAAGGATGATTTTAAGGATGGAAATTTATTTTAAAATATAGAAACCTTGGCGAATATTACTAATCCTTCATATGCCAACTATAAATGTTTGGCAATATTTTTGTAAAAATATTCAAATTTCTAAGTATTTTTTATAGTTTTTATAAAATTTTGGCGATTTGTAAGGTAAAATAATTTTATCCTCTAGAATTTGGGTGAATCATTTTTAAAATAGCGAATCTCATTTTTGGAAAAACCATGGAAAAATAGCCCATGAGAGAAATTTAGGCCCTAAAATCATCTATGGTTTTAACTAAAGTCTTGAGTATAGTTCTATGTTAGAACTAAANATATTCCTAATATTGCAAATGATGTAATTGTATTGATCTAGTGCCTTGGCACGTGTAAACATTATCCACCATGAAGAGAATTTTGAATTGCCTTGTCAAGAGTTGTAACTAAAGTCTTGATTCTAGTTCTATGTTAGAACTAAAGTGTAATGTTGAGTTGTAACCAGGGATGATTTTAAGGATGGAAATTTATTTTAAAATATAGAAACCTTGGCAAATATTACTAATCCTTCATATGCCAACTATAAATGTTTGGCGATATTTTTGTAAAAATATTCAAATTTCTAAGTATTTTATATAGTTTTTATAAAATTTTGGCGATTTGTAAGGTAAAATAATTTTATCCTATAGAATTTGGGTGAATCATTTTTAAAATAGCGAATCTCGTTTTTGGAAAAACCATGGAAAAATAGCCCGTGAGAGAAATTTAGCCCCTAAAATCATCTATGGTTTTAACTAAAGTCTTGAGTATAGTTCTATGTTAGAACTAAAGTGTAATGTTAAGTTGCAACTAAAGTCTTGAGTCTAGTTCTATTTTAGTAATGTTGAGTTGCAACTAAAGTCTTGAGTCTAGAACTAAAGTGTGATGTTGAGTTCCAACTAAAGTCTTGAGTCTAGAACTAAAGTGTAATGTTGAGTTGCAACTAAAGTCTTGAGTTTAGTTTTATCTTAGAACTAATGTGTAATGTTGAGTTGCAACTAAAGTCTTAAGTCTAGTTCTATGTTCGAACTAAAGCATGTCAGTCTCAAGTCTAGTTCTAAGTTTGAGCTAAAGTGTAATGCTGAGTTGTAACCAATCTCAAGTCTAGTTCTAAGGTTCGAACTAAAGTGTAATGTTGAGTTGTAACGAATCTCAAGTCTAGTTCTAAGTTCGAACTAAAGTATGAAGTTGAGTTATGACTAATGCATGCAATCAAGTTACTATTTCAATCTTCTCCTCTTTCCCTCTTCAGCCTATATAAGAAGAGGTTGAACCCTCTCCTCAACACAATTTTGTAACACATTCTGTAACACAATTTTGAAACATAGTTTTCATATGTAGGTTGAGGGTGAAGTAATAGAGGAGAAAATCAGTGATAAAGAGAAAGCATATCAAAGGTGTATTTCAACAAGGTATTCTAAGTCTTTGTCAGGTCAGAGTCATCTTGGCAAGCTCTTTGAGAGAAGTACATTCATGGTGGATATTTGTAAGAGCTCTTACATTATTAATGCAATAAAGGAATATTGTTTGATGGGGATTTTCTCCCTGTACAGGGATTCCCCAGGGTATATATGTTGTTTATATGCATGTTTACTTATATACATAATTATTTCTATTTGATTATGATTTGAAATTGTTGAAGTGTATTAAGCTGGAATCAAAGTATTCATGAAAATAAAAGAATTAATCTACATAAGAAATCAAGGTCATAATTAAACATGGTATTAGAGATTAGGGTGTGTTAAACGTGTTGAAGTGCAGTAATAGGTACACATAGATCCAAGAAATATTGATTAAGTTTCCAGTGTGAGGACCATGGCATCCTCCATTTTAGTGAGGGTTGAAGATAGTCTCGAAGGAGATACCAAATTTAATGTGTGGAAGCTCCGTATAACAAATATCTTGCAAGAGCATGATCTTGAGTAGTATATGACCACAGTGGTGGAGGTACCAATGAATAATGTAGGAAGAACGACTTTCAAGAAGATTCAAGCAAAGGCCAAGTGAATCATCTTTGACTCAGTCAAAGATAGTATAATTCATGCAATGACTTCGTTGATGACTGCCAAGGACTGTATGGATACCTTGGTGAATCTGTATGAGAAACATGATCCAATTCAAAAGAGGACACTTAAGCACAAGATTAAGTATTTGAAGATGGAGAAAGGTGAATCAATGGAATCTTTCTGTTCTGGGATAGCTTAGATCAGAGATCAGCTTTTGGTCATAGGGGTGAAAGTGGATGATGATGATTTAGTGCAGGATATTTTTGACGGTCTTCCTTCTTCACGAGAGACCTTCTTATCTAGTGTAAGTGAGAGAGAGATTCAACTCACATTTTAGAGGTTATGGCATGATTGCCTCTAGGAGGAGAGTCGCACGACTACTAGGAGTGAGCCAACGAAAGAAGAGAAATCATCTTTAGCATCAAGATTCAAGGGAAAGAAGAAAGGCACTTTCTAGAAAGTCTCTCAATGGAAGCCAAACATCAAAGGTACATTCAAAGGAAAGAATATTGATACATCTAAGATTAAATGATTTAGGTGTAATAAGTTGGGTCATTTTGCTAAAGATTTTGGTTTCGAAAGAAATATCCTAGGAAAGGGAAACACCATACCTCAATTGTTGAGGATGATGAATTCAAAAGAAATCAGAAAAGTCCTTCTAATGAGAAAGAAAATAGGAAAAAATATTATTTGGTTTCTTCTTTATCCAGTTCAGTTTCCACGAGGTCGAAAACTTGGTTAGTATATAGTGGTGCATCAAAGCACATGACAGGGTACAAGGAGATCCTTTCAGATTTCGAGACAAAATCTTTTGCAGAGCACGTCGAGCCTGGGGATGAAAAATGTTACAAGATAGAGGGAGTAGGCTCTATCTCCTTTAGATTGGAATCTAGGGATAGACTTCATGTTGATGAAGTATTATATGTTCCAGGGCTCAAGAAGAATCTACTATCAGTTGCAACCTTTGAGGACAAGGGATATTGGGTTATCTTCAAGGACAGGAAGGCACTACTATGGGATAAAGGTAGCCACTTGAGTACAGTTGAACCCATTGGAACTCCCAGTGGAGGACTGTACATTGTGTCAAGACAATCAGTTCAGGCATTGGCTCATGATGCAATTAGCTCCAGTGATTTTTGGCACAAAAGACTTGGACATCTTCATTACAAAGCTCTTCCAGATCTATAGAACATGGTATGTGGCATGCCCTCTATTTCTCTTAGTAAGAATGAAATTTGTAAGGGATGCATGCTAGGTAAAAATATAAAGAAATCATTTCCTAGTAGTGACAACAGAGCTCAGGGCATCTTAGATCTGGTTCATTCTGATGTATGTGGTCTCATGTCATCTCCCTCACTCAGTGGTTGTTTGTATTATGTCATTTTTATTGATGATTACTCAAGAAAATGTTGGATATATTTTCTTAAAGCTAAAAGTGACACATTTGATAAATTCAAAGAATATAAATCCTTTATTGAAAAGCAGATAGGGAAACACATCAGAATCCTTAGACAAGACACTGGAGGAGAATTTGAATCTCTTCAATTTGAGAATTTTTGCAAATCAGCGGGAATCAAGAGACAATTGATCGTGCCATATAACCCTAAGCAAAATGGTGTTGCTGAGAGGAAAAATAGGACTATTTGTGAGGCAATGAAAATAATCATGTTTGACTAGGATCTGCCAAATCCTTTATGGGCAGAAGCTACCTCCACTGCCGTGTATATTCAGAACAGGTGTCCACATGCTATTTTGAAGAACAAGACTCCTGAAGAAGTCTTCT
>JZKD02S2014850.1:18779-34126 GCA_000966675.3 Picea glauca
AGACCAATTTTCTAGGAAACATTAGTTTTGAAAAATTGTAGGCTAAGAAGGGTTCTGGTATACACCATGGCCTTGTCTGACAGGATAGTATCCTCCTCCAAACTAGTTCATAAAAGGATGTAAGGGCATTGCCACTGAGGAATATGCTTGTGAAAAGAAAGAAACATGACAAGGGTTACTCATGTGAGGATACAATTTTCCCCCAGATGAAGGAATTTTGTGAAGGGGGTTGTCCATACTATAAAACTTACTTGCCTTGTATGAAACACCAAAGTACAGATGAAGGTCCTCCATTGGAAAAGAGTTCATAGGAACCAACATAGCCGAGGAAGCATAGATGGATGTGTCATAATAAGTAGAATGATAGCCCATTTGAGCACTTACTCCTGGAAAAATGAAGCTAGGATTGGACCCATAGGAAGGAATATTCCAACTTCCTATCATAAGAGTTGGTTTAGGGATATGACTCCCACCAAATAAAAAGGGATAATAAGGAGACGTCATGCCCCGAGACCCAAAACTAGGATTTGCATGAGACGACGAGACAGAGGATGCAAAATGCGAAGACATGTCTCGCATACCATGAGAAAAATGATTAGAGGCCCAAGGTATTCATTGAGTATCATGATTTGGTGTACCACTCGGAAATAAAAAAAGATTCATCCCTGTGGAATGAGAAAAGACGATGGGATGGGTAGCACTAATTGAGGGATTTATGGTGGCTCCACTAACAATATCAATGAAAAGTGACGATGCAATACAAAATCCTAAGGCCAACTAATAATCATAGAGAACACCAAAGTAAAGAAAAAAGGTCAATGCACACAAACATGATATAGTGGTTGAAAAGGGGAATCCCTGACTAAAGTAGGTATGCCTCGACCAAGAGGGGAATGAGACTCCCTACAAAAGATCAGAGGTATCATAATCAATTATAAGGGCCCTTGTGGGCTTAACAACAGATTCCCCTAGAGAGGTAATTCTCCATAAAGGTTGTGTGTTGTCCAACCCTTATTTGACCCAAGGTATTTATAAAATAACCCCTGCAAGTAACCTATGTGTCTACCTATGTCAAGCAACTAAGCCACCATGATATAACCAAAGAGTAGGTGAATAGTCGTAAGTCAGGTCCATCGTATGGGAAAGGTAGAAAAGTATGAAATCTTGAAAGCACCACCTCTCACAGAGGTAAAGGTACTATAAATACCCCCATATATGAATAGATCCCTAGAAATATCTCTAACGCTAAGAAGGTTTTGAAGGTATATCTCCTCAACCAACTTCACACTACCTCATGCTTAACTCTAGTGTGAGAAGAGCCTCCTGACGTCACCAGTTATACAATGGATTTCACCACTCCCTTAGTCAGACACATATGTTGAGTTTAATAGCCTTGGGGAAGCTTATTCACAAAATCCTATTCAAAGGCTCTAAATATTAAGCTAGTTTGTTTACCTTAAAAAATAAAATAATTTCTAATCAATTTTAATTTTATCAGCGTTACTTTTAGTGGATTTTCTTACTCAAAAGGTGTGATCATGAAAATGACGATGTTACAACTCAACAAGTAAAATAAACGAATATGAATAAAATGCAAAGTCCTAACTTCAATTCCCAATAAATGATAATCTTTTTTTTAAATACAACTTTCAATTCAATTATGCAATTTCAAATAAGATGAAATCCTTCTATATATGTACTAGTATTGATGACAATAACTGAAAAGATCAAATGCCAATGACGCAAAATGTATTTTTTTTTTTTGTATTTTCAATATAAAAGAATGAAAATGCAACGACTGAACAACAACTTGATATAAAGACCCTACTGTATGTAAACAGAGACAAATCAAGTAGAATATCAATAATCAAACACCCAACCCAGGATGCAAGGAAAATCGATGAAAATTATGATGAGAAAGAAAAACCGCCCGAAATTTCTACCAAAGAAAGGTTTTCTATCACTATGCAGGCACTTAATAGTCATAACGGAGATCTAATAAGACTCAACAACCATCAAAACTTACCCAACAAACATCAAACTCAACAATCAAGAAAACGAGGATGACGTATGTGACTGTTTAGAAGAAACCCATGTATACATGCTTCCTACATAATGAAAGCTCGTGTATGTACGAGACTGTCAGGGAAAAAACCACATATATATATATATATTGAAACACTAGCAGGTTAATTATAATGACAAGAAACTTTGATTAAAAATGAAGAAAGGCTATCAAGTAATCAAACGACAATAAACTCCAGCTAAACAAGAGAAATCAAAGGAGATGAACACTCCAAATCCCGAAAATAAGATTCAATCCCTAGTATGGTCACCAATTTTGTTATGAGGAAAATCACTCTATAGCATGGGGTAAATGTCAACATACAGAAATGACTACAGAAATCAACTCTAATCTTAAGTATGCTATATAAATAATTAACTCTTCGTGGATTCAAGAAAAATCACATCTCTTGAAAGAATCAACTTATTTTTTATCTCATCATAAACACACCATTCCTTGGTGGTGTTTGAGTACCCCAGGAATATGCACTTTCTTGCACCAAGCTTGTTTCTTTGACCCTTAGGAATTAAGGAATAACAAGTGGAACCAAACAAATCGAGATATATCATCGAACGAATTTGGCCATTTAACATTTCATAAGGATTCTTGTTCCCAAGAGCATGACATGTACTCTTTCTTATCACATATATTTCACATAAAACCACATCAGCCCAAAACATCAACTTCACATTCTTGAAAAACAATGTTGAATGTACCATATTCAAGAGTGTCATGTTCATTCTTTTTGTTACACAATTATGTTGAGGATTGTATGGAATAGAGCTTTGATGCTTGATCCCATCATGGAGAAGATAGATTTCAAACTCATTTGAAGTTTACTCCCTTCAATTATCAGTATGAAGAGTGCCAATACGAGATTGAGCTACACTCTCAATCCATAGATGAAAATTGGTTCAAATACTTGAGATTTTTGTTTCCACAAATACACCCAATACATCCTGGTGTAGTCATCAATAAAATTCATGTTATATTTATTACCAAATGAATATTTAATAGGAATGGGGCCACACAAATAAGAGTGTATTAAATCTATCTTTATATGTGCTATCAAAGTGGAATCATGAAAAGGATGTTGGTTGTGTTTTCCAAGGATACAAGGCTCGCATTAATGCAAATTTCTTGGAATGGTAGGTAGACCAAAAACACCATTTTTCTTCAACACACAAAGAATATCATAATTTATGTTCCCAAATATGGTATGCCACACAGAGACTAGAAGAAAATATACCTCCATTATGCTGAGAAATGTATTTATAATTATATGCACATGCATATGCAATGTACCCAACACCCATGTTGAGTCTCATCACCGTGGAAAATGGCTTTGCTTTCTAAATATGAATTTAAATATGCACCATATATATAAAAGGAACCAAGGGGCAACAATCCCACAAATATTAAAACAAAACAATGTGTTGATTTATCCATGTATCTACAACATTTATAAATTCATGAATGCATGAAAAACTAAAAACACATAACACAACATTCATATATCATTTACAAAATGGAATAATCATAAATAACACAACAACAACAATTATCTATTTATAAATGTAATTCAACTGGATACCTACAAAGGATGAACCACTCAACCATAGTCATTATTACACCAAATCTCAACATCAGGCCAACCCTGAGCTGAGGCTATGAGTCCACAAGGAGATTTGGTCCTTTGGGTATCCACTCTCCACACTCAACAACCGAAACCCAGGCTCTACTACTACAACAATTCCAATCTACTAGCTCCCTCTTCCCCACAACCTACACAACCCAAGGAATGTACCCCCTTCACTGCTCACAATCCCTAAAGCTATACTATTCATTTATTATGGTTTCCAGTGCACTTGGTTAGCCAAAAATATCTTATCTAGGGACTTGTTACGAGGAAAATCACTCTATGGCATGGGGTAAACCACAACAGATGAAAATGACTGCAGAAATCAATTCGAATATCAAGTATGCTATATAAATAAATATGCCAACAAGACAAGATAAAGAACTTACCTAGTCCAAACATTCGATGAAGTCCACCGTTGAGCACTAGACTCAAAGAAATACACCTACAACTTGTCCTCAAAAACCAAGATACAAAAGCATATGGTGATAATATATAAGGTTAGCACATATAATAACATAATCCATCAAGATTAATAACAAATATGCCCATGGAATAACAATTCAAATATTTGCAAGACATTGATTGGACGAGAAAAGAGTATTTCTATTAAAATGTAATCAACAGAAGTGTATGAATGACAAACTTTTGTGTCGAGACGTTCACAACCGAGAAACTAAGTCCCTTCCAGCTGGGCCTCAACCACTTCAATCTTCCACCAAAGGCAATCTCATATAAGAGAGTCAATGAGTTTCTCCATTAAAGAGGGAATATCTTTGGGGTTGAACAATGTGTTTAGACTTAAAAGGACAAAGAGATGAAAACTCAATATGAAGTGAATAATTTCTCCAGAGTAACTTTTATCTCAAAATTGAATTCTTATCCTATTCTCCACAGCTTGGATAAGGCCCATTTATATCCTTCAAATGGAGCTGAAGGGATGAGTCGAAACGTTTCCAGTGTATGGAAGGTTAAGGATCATGGATCCTATGACGTGACATGGAAACCTGACACCATTTTTTTAATTTTTATCACAAACCCTCATGTACATGGGCTATAATGGTGAAACCTGTGTATACATATGTTGTATAGTTTTAGGGCACATATGTGTGGAAAAATATGTTTTTTTATCTCTGGGAACTACAAAAGGGGACTTCAAGTCTGCATAGGGAAATGGAAATGGCCTTCTGAGAATGTTTACATGAGGTGAGGAAAATATTGCTATAACAGATGCCCCCTGATGTTTGAAGTCAGAGGAGTATCCGCGATGGTTGAAATACATTATAATTCCAAGAAGTGGAGTAATGGATACCCAACTAGACTAACTAGTTTCTCCTAAGAATATTACAATCCATAATGACTTTTTGCACATGTATGCCAATTTGAATTACACTGCAGATCCATGTGGAAATATAACAAAAAGATCTTCATGGCCATTACTCCGAAATATAAAGGTAGATACATGCCATAGGCTATCCTGGTCATGAACAAGGCCCAGTGAAAACCAATCTCCAAATCAATCTGAAGATATATGTATATAATGGAGTACAATTTGATCTCCCATGATCATTGAAGTCATATAGGTACTGGTCCAATGAATTATAGAAACAACTTAGGAAAGATGCGACTATGAACTGACATATTCAAGCCTTCTACATGATCTGCCAAAGGTACAAGTCTACATCATGTGAATAAAGGAGTTGGGGTCGAACACAATGAGACTTGGTTTGATTACTGGTCATTAAAGTATACTATTAACAAACGTTATACAACCTACCCTAATGAATGTAGGTATCGAGGCACCGAGTACATTATTACAAATGTGAATAAAGTTGTTGAGGTTGAACACTTGAATAATCCATCGATCAAGAGACATTGATGTATTTCCAACTGTCAATGGCAAGGGAATGTGCCATTGATGAATGCAAGCCTCTAGGTACTCATATGACTCTAGGTCTTGTTTCTAGAATTGATGAGTTGAATTCAATGGAAGAAGACCCGGTGAAAGGAGAGCATTAAGGCATCTCTCATCATTCAACACAAGGTATAAAGAAATAGCTTGATGATTTGGAGGAACTTAGACAAAGAACATGTTCATGAACTAATCACTATGTGCGTCTTTCGCATGCATGAGATGCAAGTAGTGCATGAAAAGGACTTTTTGAATAGAAGCCAATGAGGAAAAATGTTGACAAAGGAAAGGAAACCACCAATAAGGATAATGTAATCCAAGACACTACACAAATCCCATTGTGTGAATAGATTTCTTGTCATCGAACATAAGGGAAACTCCCCAATCAGCGACCAATGAGGAGATGTCGACTACTAGGTTCAAGGTTACCTACCCATAAGGAAAGTAGAACCAGGGTGCACAGTAGGACTACAACTTCATTGAAATATGAGACACACTGAAGGTATGGATGACATGCAAAGTCAAGAGTTTTGAGAAATGGCTGACACAGGTTGATAACATCCTTTGAACAAGAGCATGAGACATATGGATGAATCTGGCATCATAGAAGTAATGGTGAAACATTGTGATGCAAGAGGAACCAATCAAACTCTCCATAGGGACTGGAAGAGTAACCAATCGGGGTAGTAAACTCTTAGTAACGAGATCAACTTCATAAGGTGATGCTAAACCCAAAATTTTGATGACAAGTGTTCTCAAAATTTTGTGCTCTGTTCAAAGGCAACATGATTGTTGCCAACATAAGGTAATACTCTTTTTTCACCCGTCTTTTTTGGTTTTTTCATAGTCAAATGAATGCTAAGATAAAGAGGAGGAAACAGGTGTTGTAAAAAAGAAAATAGTTCCAAAAGTGGAACATACTTATTCTCAATGCAAGGAGATGCATGCAGGATATGGACACTCAAGGGACTGTTTTCTCTTGGGATATAGGGTGTCAAGATACAAAGGATATAAACAAGGTTTTTCTTGGATGACGATGCAAATTTCTTAGGTGATAGGCTTATAATGAAAAAGCAAGAACCATAAATAGCCTCAATACTGCAAGCAAGAGAATGAGGTGAAATTACAACTTAACACCAAAGAATCTCATTTTTCCTACATTTAGTCCCCGAGGCTCGAAAAAATATAAAACAATAGACAAGAGAACTTTTCTAGCCACTAGTGACTAGAGTGTTCCTTTTTCAAAATTAGTCCAGTTGGTCTGAAAAAGGGTTAAACTTACACCAAATAGACATCATTTCAAATCCAATTAATGAGTGTGAAAGAGACAAGTTCACTCGACAATATTTTCACTTTTTGAGAGAGTCGAAAAAGATCTTAAACAAGACTCGAAGGATGTTGTTGTAAGCAACATATAATGGGGGAGGCCAAGGCTCCCATGTAGGAATTTTTTCCAAAGTCCGGAACTCACAGATAGTTGACACAAGCTTTGGAAAACCAAATATTTCCAAGTCGAGGAGGATAAAATACTCACATAGGTTACCTTATCCACAATATATTGAAGAATGCCCCTTATCTGGAAGGGTGTAGAAGAAGGAAGTCAAGGATCTACAAGATAATTCTGATAAAAAGAAACCACCCTAGGACTTGGAGGGAGTGTACTCAGAGAGAGTAGAATGCTCCCTTGTTTAGAAGGTACAAGACTAGAAATGCTAAGGACATGGTCGAAGGATGCATCAATGTCCAAGAAGAGAGTGGGATTGAAAAAGATTACATCGACATTGTCATTTCCTTAGACTTTTCACTCTCCAAGAGAACAATGGGATCGACTGAAGATTGCCTTGGAAGGACAACTTCTACAACCATTGGTTGAATAGGATGTGAGACAACAAGGTCAAGAGATGCATCACCCCCAAAAAATAAGAGTGGTGTCGGCCGAAGATTGCAGCGACACGACCATTGGTTGAACAGGATGCGAGACAACACGGTCAAGAGATGCATCACGCTCCCAAAGAAGAGTGGGTTCAATTGAATATTGCACCAACACGACTATTGTATCAACCAAAGAAGGACTAGAAAGTTGGAAAACCAAACACAACTCAGAAACTGAAGGGCCCCCGGGCAAGGAACACACTTCTTGTACCACACAGTAGCAGGGCAAAAACGAGTAAGGTGATATCCTTTGTAAAGCCTACCAATGAACTTGGGCTTAATATTTATACATTGAGGCTTCTCAATCATATGAATGCCCCCAACATGACTTGTAGTGGTTGGTGACATGATCCTAGCATGACTTGCAGAGGCTAGTAGCAAATCTCCAACATGACGTGGAAAGGTTGGTGATGAATGCCCAACATGACTACCAGAGTTTGGTGACTAAACTTCAACATCACTAGCAGAGGTTGATGATGAATCCCCAACATGACTAGCAGAGGTTGGTGATGAATCCTGTAATGTACCTCAAAATTTACATAAAAAAATAATTTAATTGAGAACTTTGAATTGGTTCTGTGTCTTTAAATCTTTTTAGTCATTTGTCAACCATAATGTACAACAGTCTTATTGCCTTTTACTCCTCTATCCTATTTTAACATAAAGTCACCGCTTCCTATTTCGGTATTGAGTTATATATGAACATAGATTCATAGCTAGGGATATCCTATTTCATTGCAACTTATTATTATCTACTGTTTTGTTTCCAAAACCACTTTATGATAAGGAGATGGAACTACTTAGCGTCACTTTCATACGAATGCGAGGGTTATAAATGTAAGGCCTTATGATGCTCATTCCGATATATATATCATTATAGGATCTACATGGAGAGGTTAAAATTATTCAGAAACAAAAGTTATTTGAGTATAAAATCGAGCATTAAACTTGCACCTTGAATATAAAGCGCTCAGAGGTTAACTTGTGAAGGTTATGGTTATGATCGTGCTAACACAACTACTCGTTAGGTAAAGACTAGGCTATCCACCTCATATAGGTAATGCAAAGGTAGTTGGGTTCAAGATATAATGGTGTAGCAAGTCATCCATCTAGTTACCTCGCCATTAATACTTTGAACAACCGATATCGGTTGGAACCCTCGTGCCTTAAAGGCCTATTTGCAACATTTAAAGCAACTGGGATATGTCTATTTGAATCAAATATCGACTGGTGCACCCTAATGAGATGTCGACACTTACCCTATATTCACATGGAACAAGTACGAAGACCCCATTCCCTTTACTCCATGTGAAAGGTTACTCCTGCACTTTCACTTTCATTCTGGTTTTGGTTTGGTGAAGGAGGAAACACCGTCTCTGCCCATTTTTCATTTCCATTCTAGTTTTGGTTTAGTGAAGGAGGATGGAACATCTCAGACCATTATTTTGTTTGGCTTTAGCATCATGGACAAGCGTTTAGGATTCATCCCCTGTGCCAGATGGGTGAATATATTGGGTGGAACTTCTCGATGACAGCTCTGCACGGGGTAATTTTACCCTTGACTATTCATTTACTTACGCATTAGGGTCTTTCTGTATTGTTAGGTAGGTCTCTGCATGCTTCTGGTCCCGGTCAGTTCTTTGGTAGTATTCTTCGAGGTTAAAGTGAAAGGGTAGATGTTACCCTAGCCAGGTCTAGGTTCTCTACAGTTTAACCCCTTCTCTCTACTAGTCTTCCTATCGAGGTTGAGCTATTCTCCTTTCTTGGAGGAACTTACTACGATGTCTGTTAGAAATGTGTATTCGGAATATGCTATATATTTTTTTTTGTTTGAACTTCTGTTAATGGCCTGGTTTCCCAACTGTTTTGTCTTAGATGATAGAGTGTCATGTCCGAGTTTTCCCTTACTTGGTTGTGTAACAGACCTGTTGGCATACTATTCAGCTTGAGAGAATTTATGTGTTTAAATCGCTAGTGCCACTATGTTGATTAGGAGTGACATTCTCATGGCCAGAGGCATTTAATCCTTCTTGTTCATATTTGAAATGTCACATTAATTTTATGTTTATTATTACTTTATGGTTGTTATACACAAATTCATTTTCTGTAGTGTTTTGAATAAGCCTAGTATTCATCTCTAATGATGGGCCCCTTGATGTGTGAGGGTACCCATCAGGGAGAGACAAAGGCCTCCTCCCCTTTCAGTCTAGGAGGCTCATAGGATAGTGCAATGGTAGAAGGCAAGAACACCTTTATAGTTAAGTATTCACCAGCCCACGTTCTAAATTATGTTATGTGATTTAATCATCTTTTTCTATTGGATACATTATAATGCTTCACATTATTTCGTGTAGGTGCGGTCACGCCAAAGCATGGGGACGCCCTCTTCACTCCTTCAAGAGGTATTTGGTTTCCAACACAGTTCCCTTCCATCTATTTCAAGTTTACATGCACCGATGGTCCAGGCTTTGTCCCATCCCTAATGTTTAAAGATTTTTAGCTCCAAGTTCTGTATTCAATTGATATAGGGTACGCCTTGATTTTGTATATAAACATTCTGGTACAAAGAAAAATTTACGCCAAGCTTGCACCTAGTTGGACTTGTGATATTCATATAGTCGTTCTATTTAAGTAATATGATCTTTATTCTTTGAGTATTATTTCGTTGTGTAAATGGATTTCAATATGTCACTTTTCGTGTTCAATATTTTCCTCGGTATCTCCAAAAAATGATTTGTTATTACAGATTTGAATTGTCTAGTTATTTTCCAGAATTTAATCTCACTGTTGATTACATGGTCCCTTCTCAAAATGATTCAGCTAAATACAATAGTATGCCGAAAACTAGCATAATAAAATATGGGCCTAAGGGTTTTGTTTTCCTCCGGAATCGGGTGATGACTTCCAGATTTCATTTAAGCATTGTGAACTTGCATTCTGATATAACACTAGTTTTTGGTAGGAGTTGAACCTGATTCTTATTCCACCTTTTGCAAATTTGACTTACAAACTGGTTGTATGCAATGGTTTCGTGTAAAGCTTATGTCTATCGGATTCCATCTATATTTTTGGGGTTTCTCATATATAAATCGACAAGAAAAAATGTTTGTCCATTTGAGATTAAAAAAGATCAGGACTTCCATAAATTCGGGTCTATTTTCCTTTCAAGTGATTTTATTACTCCTTTATACTAGATACGCTATAACATTGTACCTATGACAGAGGTTATACTATAGATGTGTCTTTAAACCTATGATAGAGGTTATACTGTAGATGTGCCTTTAAACCACAGAGTCATTACTAAAGTACCCTCACTACCATGCTGATGTACATATACTTAATTTTCTGTAATGGGGTTTTGGTAAGTTTCTTAATTACATTCCTATGTAAATGTTTATATGTATATCTGTCTAGTTCTTTTTTCAAATACCTTAGTAATCAATTTACTCCAGCGTCATATTATATCATAGAGAACGCTCATTATATATATACATATATGTTCACGATATATTTATACAGGTCGATATGCATATCAATTAATACCCCTGTGATAAAGAGTATATTTACTTTGAATCTGGATTGGTATTCTCATTAGACGAGGCTTATTGTATACTATAAACATATATAGGAAATGAAATCCGCCACAACTATTGGTGCACGTGGCTTCAAGTATTTATGCAAACAATTTTATTTTTATTTACTTAACGGAACTAAGAAGATAGTTGTAGTCAGTAATCCATTCTATTATGGGATTAGTAACTACTACATAATTCGTTCTGTTGTTTGGTACATTCCAATATATTAGTAATTACTCAACATCACATCTAAATAAATGAGTCCATTTCTAGCCAACGAATATGAAGTAAAATGATAGATCTTTCCACCACAGCATTCAACCGGAATTCATACATAGAAGTAAACAGATTGCAACACATGAAATTTGACTAGGATAAGGTAGAGTTACATATCTGAACCAAATTTGTGGGAAGACAAAGCGAACAACCATGTTCCTCCCAACCATAGAAAAAGGCAACCAATCCACTTTCCTGATTCACCCCCTAGCCTGACCATGAGTCCATGAGGGCGAATTGGAATCTCCTCTCTAGCAATATCCTCCAATTCCAGCAGTATCCCTCTTGCCTCACACTCACATAGTAGTGCTCATAAGAGCAAGAAACAGAGAAAAATTTTATAGTCTTCCTTCCCAGCATACTTGGCAACATCGTGCCTCCTCACATATGCTATTTATTAATTTTCCTAGGAATTTTTTCCCTCCCATGAGAATTTTTGCAGCTTTCTAAATCCTTGATTTTCAGGGGCTTCCAATGGCCAAATCACTGATTTTCCACTTGTAACAATCAGCCCAAAGATAATTCCAATGTATTCCCCACTCATGGAGTCATGGTTAGCTAAATTTAGCATGGTTGTTCCATTTGTCCTCCTGCAATCAATATAAAATATCATGTTTCCATACAAGTGTCATAGTCAAATAGTTAGTTGGGTCAAATCAGGTCTCTGCCCAACAGTCATAATAATTAATTACAATCATCAAATTTGAAATTCAAAATTGCCATAAATGGCAAAAAATTTCCAAATTCGAATTTACTAAAAACATAATGAATTTTCAGCAGATTTAAATTTTAAAAATATTTATTTTTTTGGGACATCACATCCTTTCCCCCTTCAGTAAAACACTGTCCTTAGTGTTCGTTCCTTTCCTGGAAGAAGATTGGATCAGATTTTCACAAATCTCCCGACAACTCCCAAGTGGCCTCCTCGGGACTAAAGTGCTTCCATTGCACCTTTACCTGAGCGACGAATCTTTTCCAAAGTGCTATTTCTCTCCAGTCCAGAATGCGCAGGGGTTCCACCTGGAACTCGCCTTCGGGTTCCACCTGCACCAAGTTCCAAACAATCATATGAATAGGGTCATGAATATACTTTTTCAACAAGGAAATATGAAAAACATTATGAATTTTCAGATTAGCTGGGAATGCAAGTTGGTATGCTATGGGTCCAATTCGAGCTAGTATCTCGAAGGGTCCACAAAACCTGGGTCCTAGCTTGGCACAATTTCCTAACTTCAACGAACTTCTTCGAGATTTGACCTTTAAATAAACATGGTTTACCACTTGGAATTCCAAGTGTCTTCTTTTCTGATTGGCATAGCTTTTCTGTCTATCTTGTGCTTCTTTCAAATTTTGTTGTACCTTCCTTACCGTGTTTTCCATTTCTTGGAGCATCTCCGATCCCACCATGAGTCTGTCAGCCAGGTTATCCTAGCTAATTGGAGTCGTACATTTCCTACCATACAATATTTCGAAAGGGCTCAATTTAGACGAAGTCTGGTATCCATTGTTATATGCAAATTCTACCAAGTGTAGATAGTCTTCCCACTTGTTCGGTTTTGTTCTTGTCTACATGCGGAGCATATCCTCCATGATTTCGTTTGTCCTTTTAGTCTATCCATCTTTGGGTGATAACTCGTACTAAAATTCAAGTTAGTATTTAGCCCTGCAAACAATTCCTTCCAAAAGGCAGATGTGAATTTTACGTCTCTATCTGAAATCACCAATTTAGGAATACCATGCAGTGTAAAAAGTTTCTTTCATGAATATTTCAACAATGTTTATAGCTTTAAAAGTAGATTTTACTGGAATAAAGTGTGCAAACTTACTGAGTTTATCGATTACCACCATAATAGAATCGTTATGTTCCCGAGTTTTAGGCAAACTTGTTATAAAATCCAGCGATATGGTCTCCCACTTCCATTCTGGTATGGGTAATGGTTGTAATAGGCCGTATAGATGTTGGTGTTCGGCCTTAACCTGCTGACAATATTGGCACCTAGCCAAGTATTTTGCTGTTTCACCCTTCATATTAGGCCAATAAAATAGTTTCCTAAGTGTTCTTATCGTTTTCTGGTAAACTGGGTGGCCAGAATACAGTTTCTTATGCACTTCGTCCAAGATTGTTAATTTTAACCCTGTTGAATATGGTATGTAAAGTTTGTTTTTAAATCGTAGCAATCCCTTCTCATCGATACTTAGATTTGGTTTCTCTGAGTTCGCAGTATTGTTCGGTATTTGTATCATTATTTTAGTATAGTTTTTGTCATCAATACATGCCATCCTTATTCTTTCTTCCATATCACTTTCTACCCTACTAACATTCATCTCAAATAACCCATGGATTCTTCTACTTATAGCATCTGCTACTTTATTTTCCTTGCCCTTGATATGTCTGACCTTGAAGTCAAATTCACTCAAGAAGGCTTACCACCTTGCTTGCCTTGCATTAAGATCTAGTTGGTTAAACATATATTTCAACCTGCTATTGTCCGTTAATAATAGGAATATTCTGCCCATTATGTAGTGTTGCCACATCTTTAAGGTGTGTATTATTGCTGCTAATTCTAAGTCATGAGTGACATAATTTCACTCTTGTTCCTTCAATTTCTGAGACTCATAACAAATAACGTGTCCTTCCTGGGTTAGGACACCACCTAGTCCTTCTTTACTTGCATCAACACATACAGTGAAGTCTTTATCTGGGTCTGCTACTTTCAATATGGGTGTCATTGTCAATAACTCCTTTAGTTTGTTGAAACTGTCTTGACATTTCTCCAACCAGTTAAACCTGGTTCCTTTCTTTTGTAATGATGTGATAGGGTAGGTTATCTTGGAAAACCCTTCTATAAACCTGTGGTAATATCTGGTTATTCCCATGAACAGCCGTATATATGCTACATCTTTAGGTACTGGCCATTCCCTAATGGATTTCATCTTTTCTTGGTCTACGGCAATGACCTCTGCTGAAATTACATGTCCAAGATATTGTATTTATTTCTGATAGATGTCACACTTGTCAAAATTGGCATACAGTTTGTGCTTCCTTAACATTTTCAGCAGTATTCTTAAGTGTTCCTCATGTTCCTCCTCCATCTTTGAATAGACTAGGATATCGTCGATGAATACTACCACAAACTTGTCCAAGTACTCACTAAAAATATTGTTCATTAGGCACATAAACGTGGTTGGGGAGTTAGTGAGTCCGAAAGGTATGACTACAAACTCATAGCGTCCATATCTTGTCTGAAATGTTGTTTTGTTTATGTCCTCGTCTTTTATCCAAACTTGATGATAACCGGATCGTAGATCCAATTTTGAAAAGATCTTGGCCCCCCTTACTTGATCGAATAGATCATTTATCCTTGGTAAGGGGTATTTATTCTTAATAGTCATTTTGTTCAGTTGTCTATAATCGATACATAATCTTAGAGTACCATCCTTCTTTTTCATAAAGAGGATTGGTGCTCCCCAAGGTGAGACACTTGGTCTGATGTAGTCCTTGTCCAACAATTCCTGTAATTGTATTTTTAATTCTGTCAGTTTTGGTAGACTCATCCGGTAAGGCACCTTTGCGATAGGGGCATAACCAGGTAACAGATCTATGGAAAAGTTTATTTCCCTTCTAGGGGATAATTCTGGTATCTCATCCACAAACATGTCTCTGAAATCATGTAGGACAACAAAGTCTTCTAGTTTTGGCTTATCATCTTTTCCTAGCAGATTCGTTACCTGGATGGCATAAACTTGACATCCCTTCCTCATACATTTATTGAGTTGCATTGATGAAACTTGTCTGAATGATACCGGTTTTGGTATACCTTGGGTTGTTCTAACAGTGCCAAAATCGTCCTTATAGCTAAGTATCTTTGTATAGCAATCTAGTACTTCTTTCTGTCGTTCCAACCAATCCATCCCGATAATCATATCGTAAGATCCTAGTGGTAGGAT
>JZKD02S2014850.1:39305-58032 GCA_000966675.3 Picea glauca
TAGAAAGAGCTCCCCATCGAGGTGACAGTGGGTGGGGAAGCTCCTGTTACGCCGGTTTCTACCTTTGACTCAAGCTATTTAACCTTTCCTACAAACCGTGCGATAACAGGCTTCTACCCACATCTCCCACTGTCGAGGCTTCCTGCAGATTATGAACAGTAGTTCTGTTTGTTGAACTCAAACATAGACAGTTCCTCGTTAGATGAGGCTCCCCACATTCCCATCAATTTAATGGCTTATGGGGGTTGTCTCCAAACTTCTTCATCCCCAGGTTTACTAGTTTACCACTGCCTTGCGTATTCGGATGGCTGGAGTGAAAATCCTTTCTCAGAAAACTTTTTCTTTTATTCTGATAAGGAGTTGTTTGGTACCCTTTCTTCCACTAGTTCATTCGCTCTTGTTGCTTATCCTTCCATACTTTCGGAAAATCTACCCACTGTTTATACTAATCGTAGCACATTTGTGCCTTCTTGAATACTTTGCTCAAATATTTGGGGTTTTCAAACTCAATTCTGTCCTTGTAGGACTGTGGTAGACAACTTAGAAATCACTAAATTTTTACTTTATCCTCACGCATGTATGGTATGAACCTTAGCAGCTCCAAAAAATTATTTATAAGGTCCTCCATTGCCATCTGTCCAAGTCGTAACTCATAGAACTCTTTTGTATTCCTTCCATAGTAACTTTCCGAAAGATATTGTTTCTTGAAATACTTTTTAAAGTCAGACCATTCCAACTGTTTTTGCTTTAGGCCGTTGGCCAATTTCAGGTCCTGCCACCAAATGCTAGCCTTCCCTTTCAGATTGTGGATGGCCATTATGACCTTCATGTTGCTATAATAGTTGTAGATCTGGAAGTATTTTTTTATGTCCAACAACCATGCTTCAACATCTTGTCTCGTCTTGGATTCTCCATCAAAGGTAGCTGGTTTAATTTTTTTAAATTCTCCTTCGAGGTGGTCTACTTGTTTTCTTTTTCTGTCCAATTTAGTTTTTTCTCTTGCTGAGGGTGTTCCTTATGACGAACTATCTCCTTTTTCTATTTCCGGCCCTCAGTTCTTGGAGGCCCTTTTGCTGACTTCTTCCTCGTGGTTATCATCTTTTGGGATTTTCTTGGTAACTATACTGTGTAGCGTGACTTCATTTATCTCTTGTTGTTCCTGTTGTGCCTTTTTCAATTTTTCATTGTTTTCTTTGAAAATCTGTAATTCAGCAATAAGGTTCCTCATTGTTTCTAACACTTCTGTGGGTGAGCTTCCGTCACTATTCTCTCTTGGATCTCTAGGGGGTCCTTGCTGCGAGTTTTCTCCCATCTTCACTTCTGCATCCTCCTAAGATGCCATAATGAACACAAAATAGAAATAGATTTATGTTTGTAACCATACGACTTTTACTAGTTTTACATAAATTGAAATATATATATACTAAGCAGCTATTGTGGCCTTGTTCAGGTCCAGTGTTGTGACCTTTTTTCTCTGATACCATATGTAATGTACCTCAAAATCTACATAAAAAAAAAATTAATTGGGAACTTTGAATTGGCTTTGTGTCTTTAAATCTTTTCAGTCATTCGTCAACCATAATGTACAACAGTCTTATTTCCTTTTACTCCTCTATCCTATTTTAACATAAAGTCATCGCTTCCTATTTCGGTATTGAGTTATATACAAACATAGGTTCATAGCTAGGGATATCCTATTTCATTGCAACTTATTATTATCTATTGTTTCATTTCCAAAACCACTTTATGATAAGGAGATGTAACTACTTAGAGTCACTTTCATACAAATGTGAAGGTTATAAATGTAAGGCCTTATGATGCTTATTCCGATATATATATCATTATAGGATCTACATGGAGAGGTTAACATTATTCGGAAATAAAAGTTATTTGGGTATAAAATAGAGCATTAAACTTGCAACTTGAATATAAAGCGCGTAGAGGTTAACTTGTGAAGGTTATGGTTATGATCTTGCTAACACAACTACTCATTAGGTAACAACCAGGCTATCCACCTCAGATGGTTAATGCAAAGGTAGTTGGATTCAACATATAATGGTGTAGTAAGTCAGCCATCCAGTTACCTCACCATTAATACTCTGAACAACCGATATAGGTTGGAACTCTCATGCCTTAAAGGCCTGTGTGCAACATTTAAAGCGCCTGGGATATGTCTATTTGAATCAGAGCTCGACTGGTGTGCCCTAATGAGATGTCAACACTTACCCTATATTTACATGGTCCAAGTACGAATACCCCATCCCCTTCACTCCATATGAAAGGTTACTCCCGCACTTTCACTTTCATTCTGGTTTTGGTCTGGTGAAGGAGGAAACACCGTCTCTGGCCATTTTTCCTTTACATTCTGGTTTTGGTTTAGTGAAGGAGGAGGGAACGTCTCAGACCATTCTTTTTTTTTCCTTTAGCATCGTGGACAAGCGTTTAGGATTCGGCCCCTGTGCTATATGGGTGAAGATCTTGGGTGGAACTTCTCGACGGCAGCTTTGCACGGGGTAAGTTTACCCTTGACTATTCTTTTACTTACGCATTTGGGTCTTTCTGTATTGTTAGGTAGGTCTCTGCATGCTCCTGGTCCCGGTCAGTTCTTCGGTAGTATTCTTTGAGGTTAAAGTGAAAGGGTAGGTGTTACCCTAGCCAGGTATAGGTTCTTTATGGTTTAACCCCTTCTCTGTACTAGTCTTCCTGTCGAGGCCGAGCTATTCTCCTTTCTTGGAGGAACTTACTACGATGTCTGTTAGAGATGTGTATTCGGAATATGCTATATATATATATATATTTGTTTGAACTTCTGTTAATGGCCCGGTTTCCCAATCATTTTGTCTTAGATGATAGAGTGTCATGTCCAGGTTTTCCCTTACTTGGGTGCGTAACAGACCTGTCGACATACTTTTGAACTTGAGAGAATTTCTATGTTTAAATCGCTACTGCCACTATGTTGATTAGGAGTGACGTTCTCATGGCTGGAGGTGTTTAATCCTTCCTATTCATATTTGAAATGTCACATTAATTTTATATTTATTATTACTTTATGGTCGTTATACACAAATTCATTTTCTGTAGTGTTTTGATTAAGACTGGTATTCATCGCTAATGATGGGCCCCTTGATGTGCGAGGGTACCCATTAGGGAAACAAAAACTCCTCCTCCTCTTTCGGTCTAGGAGGCTTACGGGATAGCGCGATGGCAGAAGTCAAGAACACCTTTATAGTTAAGCATTCACCGGCCCACTTTCTAAATTATGTTCTGTGATTTAATCATCTTTTTCTGTTGGATACATTATAATGCTTCACATTATTTCGTGTAGGTGCGGTCACGCCGAAGCATGGGGACGCCCTCTTCACTCCTTCAAGAGATATTCGGGTTCCAACACAGTGCCCTTCCATCTGTTTCAAGTTTACATGCACAGATGGTCCAGGCTTTGTCGCATCCCTAATGTTTGAAGATTTTTAGCTCCAAGTTCTGTATTCAGTTGATACAGGGTACGCCCTGATTTTGTATATAAACATTCCGGTACAAAGAAAAATTTACGCCAACCTTGCACCTAGTTGGACTTGTGATATTTAGACAGTCATTATATTTAAGTAATATGATCTTTATGCTTTGAGTATTATTTAGTTGTGTAAATGGATTTCAATTTGTCACTTTTTGTGTTCAATACTTTCCTCAGTATCTCTGAAAAATGATTTTTTATTACAGATTTCAATTCTCTAGTTATTTTCCAGAATTGAATCCCACTATTGATTACACTGTCCCTTCTCAAAATGATTCAGCTAAATACAGTAGTATGCCAAAAACTAGCATAATAACATCCGTGCCTAAGGGTTTTGTTTTCCACCGGAATCGGGTGATGACTTCTAGATTTCGTTTAAGCATTGTAAACTTGCATTCTGATATAACACTAGTTTTTGGTAGGAGTTGAACCCGAGTCTTATTCCACCTTTTGCAAATTTGACTTACGAACCGACTGTATGAAATGGTTTCGTGTAAAGCTTATGTCTGTGGGATTCCATCGAGATTTTTTGGGTTTCTCATATATAAATGGACAGGAAAAAATGTTTGTCCATTTGATATTAAAAGAGATCGAGACTTCCAGAAATTCGGGTCTATTTTCCTTTCAAGTGATTTTCTTACTCCTTTATAATAGATACCCTGTAGCATTGTACCTATGACAGAGGTTATACTGTAGATGCAGCTTTAAACCTATGATAGAGGTTATACTGTAGATTAGCCTTTAAACCACAGAGTCATTACTAAAGTACCCTCACTACCATGTTAATGTACATATACTTAATTTTCTGTAATGGGGTTTTGGTAAGTTTCCGAATTATATTCCTATGTAAATGTTTATATGTATATCTGTCTAGTTCCTTTTTCGGATACCTTAGTAATCAGTTTACTCTAGCATCATATTATATGAGACAGAATGCTCATTATATATATACATATATGTTCACGATAAATTTATACAGGTCAATATACATATCGATTAATACCCCTATGATAAAGAGTATATTTAATTTGAATGTAGATTGGTATTCGCATTAGAGGAGGCTTATTGAATACTATAAACATCTATAGGAAATGAAATCTCCCACAACTATTGGTGTGTGTGGCTTCAAGTACTTATGCAAACAATTTTATTTTTATTTACTTAACAGAACTAAGAAGATAGTTGTAGTATGTAATCCATTCTATTATGGTATTAGTAACTACTACATAATTCATTTTGTTGTTTGGTACATTCCAATATCTTAGTAATTACTCAGCATCACATCTAAATAAAAGAGTCCATTTCTAGCAAACGACTATGAAGTAAAATGATAGATCTTTCCACCACAGCATTCAACCAGAATTCATACATAGAAGTAAACAAATTGCAACACATGACATTTGACTAGGATAAGGTAGAGTTACATACCTGAACCAAATTTGCGAAAAGACAAAGGGAACAACCACATTCCTCCCAACCGTAGAACAAAGCAGCCAATCTACTTGCTCAATTCACCCCCTAGCCTAACCATGAATCCATGAGGGCGAATCGGAATCTCCTCTCCAGCAATGTCCTTCAATTCCAGCAGTGTCCCTCTTGCCTCACACTCACACAATAGTGCTCATAACAGCAAGAAATAGAGAAAAAATCCATAGTCTTCCTTGCCAGCATACTTGGCAGTGTCCTACCTCTTCACATATGTTATTTATTAATTTGCCTAGGACTTTTTTCCCTCCCATGGGAATTTTCGCAGGTTTCTAAATCCCTGATTTTCAGGGGCTACCAATGGCCAAATCACTGATTTGCTACTTGTAACAATCAGCCCAAAGTTAATTCCAATGTGTTCACCACCCATGGAGTCATGGTCAGCTAAATTTAACATGGTTGTTCCATTTGTCCTCCTGCAATCAATATAAAACATTTTGTTTCCATACAAGTGTCATAGTCAAATAGTTAGTTGGGTCAAATCAGGTCTCTACCCAACAGTCATAATAATTAATTACAATTGTCAAATTTGAAATTCGGAATTTCCATCAATGGCAAAAAATTTCCAAATTCGAATTTACTAAAAACGGAATGAATTTTTAGCAGATTTAAATTTAAAAAAAAAATTATTTTTTTGGGATGTCACAAATCCCTACCATGAATAGCAAAGGTTGGTGATGTATGTGCGGTGTGACTAGCAGTGACTAGACTTGATCCCCCAACATGGCTTGCAGCGGTTGGTTGTTGGTATTCAACATGACTTGTAGAGGTTGTCGACCAATCTCCAACATGACTATCAGAGGTTGGTGATATAATGCCAGTATGAATTGCAGTGATTGGACCGGCAACGGTTGGTTGCGGTATTTGAGACGAAGGTTCTGGGAAACACTGGTTTTGAGAAATTGTAGGCTAGGAAGGATTCTCGTATACACCATGGTTTTGAGAAATTGTAGGCCACGAAGGGTTCTGGTATACACTTACAATACGAAGTGACATTTGGTTTCATCTTCCAAGAGGTCAGAATGACTCTTCCTATTCACCTATGACTCTTCATCTTTCTTCTAAGATAATAAATTTACAATGCACCATAATCCCAAGGATTAGGTATCTAACAACCCTAACAATAATTGAGGGTTAAGGTATGAAAAACCCTAACTGTAGCCATAAATTGTTATTCAGATATGTTAAAAAATGGGCCAGTAGGAAGAGAATGGGCTCCATTCTTTTTGTATTGTTATTGTTCCATATTTTAGAAGAGCATATAGGAGTGGGGTATTGAAGCATAACAAATGAGGTAGAAGATTCAGTAGTGACCATTCATGCCACAATGGTCATGGCAACTCCATAATGAGTGCCCATTTCTTTGTAATTGTGTTTTATAACTGAGAAAACTATAATATAACAGATGCCTCATCTTCTAGATGGGTTTTCTCCTATATTGGGTTTCACAAGTCACATCTTGTCTTCATTTTTGTGGATGGTGTGTTCATTTTCCTGTTCTTTCATTTCAATTTCAGTTATTTCGCCTAAATTTGAGAACTAAGCTAGAAATAGTAAAGATCTAAAGGAATAAACTACACAATAAAATATTTCATAATATTGTAAGATCTGTAATGAAAAGGTATATGAAACGAAGCTCCTAAATCAATCCATGCCTCTTCATGGCATTAGTTAGAGATATAACTATTCCAATGGAATAACCACAACAATTTACAAATCACTATGAAGAGTTATCAGGAACGAAGCTCCTAAATCAATCAACCACGCCTCTTCATGGGAATTAGTTAGAGATGCATGATTGATTTACAACAAGAAATCATGGCAACCAAATGCACCTTATTTGTTTCTTTTTTCTTCAAAAGTTTATCTTTGCAGTCACTCTATGCTTCCCCTCTTTGATGACACCTCTAGTAGATCAACTCGTGTTGATTTCTACCTTTACTAACATATCTTCTTCTAGATTTAGATTTCCTCATTTAAATCTCTCATCATTTTCACTTCTTAGAGCAACCCCTAGTCACCAAAGCTTCTGAATCAATGATTATTTAAAAAGACATAATTAGCAATATCCTAACATGAAATAATTATACACATGACGTAATTAGCAATATCCTAACATCAACTATCAGAACAGCAACAACATTTCTCGAATAAAGTCTACATGCTATTGTGAAGAGGTATCGCGCGAGATCAATACGGTGAGATCATTTATACGAGAATATATGCCATAAAAAGCTCTCCACAATGGTCATCCTTTACCCAATTGTAGATTCGGGTCAGCTCAATCGCAAAGTCAACCCTTTAACTTTCATGGCAGGCGACGCGCTCGAGCCTTAGAACCTGAACGACCTGTTCATTTAATCTCCGGCGGTAGCTTTCAAGCGGTATTTTCCATATTGTTTTCGTCATAATTCGAGTCCTCTGTTTTTGTCTGTATTGGTTAAGGCTTCAAAGTCCAATTTCGGAATTATTAAAGGCTTCAAAGGCTGAAAGTAAAGGAAAGTGGATATTGGCAAATGTCCAAGCAGATGAATCAGAGTCTCGCGAGGTTGTAAATCTTATAAACATCATAAATCTGAAACGATAGTTTAAATTAATAAAAGTTTTGCAATGAACAATGATAAGTTATTGCTGGTTTTGGTAAATCATAGGCAAAAGACTAATCATTTTCTTCTAAGATGAAGAGGACTATCGTATTCTATCAAGATTATCTCTACTGAATTTTGTAGTGAGTTGTCTTCTTGCAGCTTATCAAGACCGTTTTGGGAAATTCTGAAATTCATGATATAATCGAGAAACATTTTATTTTATGGCAGGTTAAATGTTTTAATTTTTTATTTTTCCATATAATTTGGGCTAACTTGGTATATTTGGTTATCTGTTTTAAAATTTTAAATTGGGGAAATCCTTCTAAAATGCATGAAATTTTGATCCATGAAAAACTCATGCTATTTCTAAAAATCTAAATCTAATAAAATTCAAATTGGTTTTTTTTTTTTTTTTTTTTTTTTCCCATAAAAACCTAAACTCAAAAAAGAAAGATTGCTCTCGACTAGTTAGCATACACTTAATTTTATGGTCTCGATTTAATTTACTCCTAAATTTATGGCCTATTAACGATACTACACAGAAACGACAAAAATATCATACAATTCCCTGAAGACTTATGATTATTTTGAGGAAGGACAAAAGATAAGCCACTGGTACAAAATCGACAAGAAGCCTGCTGTTCTTGTTGTAGATCCTCACCTAGAATATAAGGAGCCCGGAGAAGGAGCCCGTGAAGTATTTGGAAGATAGTGAAAATCCCTCTTCTGTTGTGCCTCGAGAAGTTGGGAGGAGCGAATATCCAGCTTTGCCACGAGAGCTTTGCCACGAGAGCTTTGCCACGAGAGCCTGGAGTTGTGAACATAGTAATTCGTTTACCTTATGGGAGGAGGATTCAGAGACAATTCCTTGCTACGGACCCCATTCAGGTTTTCCCTTTTTTAACGTATTTTTCCATGGTCTGGTGTTTTTGTTATCTTGCATTATTTGTCTGCTAATTTTATCCTTTTACATGGTTGAGTATTGCAGGTACTTTGGTCTTTCGCTGCGACTGAAATTCCAGAAGACAAAGAATTTGTGCTCCTCTCTCCTACACGGTGATTGAAATTGAATTTTGACGACCTAAAAAGCATGGAGGAAGCTGGCGTTGCCGATTCTGTTCTTACGTTATTCTTCCGGAAATAAATATGCACATAAACGTTGTGTGTTATTCTTGTACTATTTGAAAACTTGGTATTTAACAATGTGTCATGTTTTCCACGCCATGGTTTACAGTTGCCTACAACTATTTTTTAATGGAAAAATGGATTCTATAAAGCCATGGACTCTAGCACAAAAATATATTTTTGAAGAATTTCAATCCAAATAAGTTATTTTAGAATGTATAAAATGAAATAAATGGATTTTATAATTTCATGGCAAGAAGCACTTTATATCACACTTTATCTTAGAATGTCTAGTTTATATCCATATTAAATCTCAATTTCAAAAGCTTTGTCACACTAACAACCTTCTTAACCCTTTAACTCAACAAAACTAACTCTTTAACTTGAAGCTCTTTATATTACAATTTATCTTAGAATGTCATTATATATACATATTAGATCTCAAATTCAAAAGATTTGTCCTACTACCGAAAAGAAATAGGTTATTTTACACTATATCTTAGAATATCTAACATATATCCATATTAGATCTCAATTTTGAAAGATTTGTCACACTGCTAACTTTTAACACTTTAACTCAAGCATAACTAACCCATCTTAGAATGTCATCATATATCCATATTAAATATCAATTTCAAAAAAATTGTACACTACCAAGAAGCACTTAATATTACACTTTATCTTAAAATATCTAGCATATATAGATATTAGATCTCAATTTAAAATATCTACCAAGAAACTATATCACACTACTAACCTTCCTAACCCTAAAAAACCACTTTATATTGCAGCTATATCACACTACTAACCTTCCTACCCCTAAAAAAAACACTTCATATTGCAGCTATATCACACTACTAACCTTCCTAACCCTAAAGAAAACACTTCATATTGCACTTTATCTTAGAATATCATCATATATCCATGATCTCAATTTCAAAAGATTTGTCACACTACCACATGACTAACTCAAGCACTTTATATCACACTTTATCTTAGAATATTAGCATATATTCACATTAGATCTCAATTTCAAAATATTTGTCACACTACCAACCTTCCTAACCCTAACTAAACAAAACTAAACCTTTAACTTGAAGCACTATCATAATTTATCTTAGAATGTAAGCATAACTAGCTCTTAACTAACTTGAAGCACTTTATATTGCTTGAGAATATATCCATATTATATATTTCTTGAGCATAGAAATACAATTCCAAGCACTATATCTTAGAATGTTGGCACTTTATAGTAGAATGACTACCATATACCTATATTATATCTCTATTTTGAAAGATTTGTCACACTACCAACATTCCTAACCCTTTAATTGAACAGAACTAACTCTTTAACTTAACAAAACTATGGTGATCTTGGGACACTTCACTTAATGCCCTAGAACCAAAATTACATCTCAATTCAAGCACTTTATATTTATCTTAGAATGTCCTAAACTTCATCTTATAATGAGTAATATGAAAGAACTTTATCTTGGAATGTCAAACACTTTATCTTAGAAGAATTTTATCTTAGAATGTCCCACTTTATCTTAGAAGCACTTTCTTAGAATGTCCAAAACTTTATCTTATAATGTCCAAAAATTTAGTACAAGAATTTGTACATGTTTATCTCTTGGTCGTTGACATGTTTATCTATCGGTCCAATAGATCTCAATTTTAAAAGGTTTGTCACACTACCAACCTTCCTAACTCTTTTAACTAAAGAAAAATTATAGTGATCTTGGAATGCTAATCTTAATGTTTTTCAAACATAGAAACACAATTCTAAATAATTCCAGTAATACAAGCACTTTATGTTAGAATGTCTAGCACGTTATCTTTAAAATATCTAGCACTCCTTATCCTCTAGAAGAATCATGCGATTGATTCTTCCCTTTTTCAAAAGAGAATGCATTTTACACCACCAAGATACGAAGATGGACATAGCCAAAGGCTCTATGTCGAATGAGAAATAATTACCAGAGATCAAGGTGGAGGTATTAGACACTGAGACCCAAAGTGCAAGTCAACCTTCCAAGGGTTAAACCTTGGCAACAATTTGCTAAAAATTCCAAACTCTGTCATGGGCTTGAAAACATGTGGTATTCTTCTTTTTTCACCAATGGTGAAATCATATTCTTTTGAATACCTATATGAGGTAGTGAAGAGATATTTCCATTGATATAAGATACTTTCTCTATTGTATCTCATGGAGTGACAAATTCTTCTTGAAACTCAAGGTACCTGCCTACACTGTTTTATAGACCTTTGATAATTCAATCAATAATATCTCATAAACCAGGAAATGAAATGAAATTCTATAAAAAACACAATTAAGAAAACATGAAATCCTTTAAAACGAGATATAATAAACCCTCTGAAATGTTTTGTATAGGTTGGGGAATCTATCGAAAACACCTTGGTGTCTTGATTATTCACAGCCATAGATCTGCAATCCATCATTAATAAAAAAGATATGGTCATGAGTGTCAGGTCTTGAGGCTCCTTTGGAAAAATGAATCACACAGAACAAAGGCCTGGAAATGGCATAAAAAATCATATCAATCGAATCAAGAAGGGTTGCTAGAACTCTCACCTATAACTGCTTGATCGTGTCTTTCTTAATGATGGAAGCAACAACACTAGAAGAAACTATGGAGGAAAATTTGGAAGGAAGAAATGAGGGAGAAGAGGAGAAATTCATGAGAGATCCTGGAGTCATCAAGAAAACCTATGCTCTAATACCATTGTTAGGCCATGAATCAACGATGGAAGCAACAACACTAGAAGAAACTATGGAGGAAAATGTGGAAGGAAGAAATGAGGGAGAAGGGGAGAAACTCATGAGATATCATGGAGTCATCAAGAAAACCTATGCTCTAATACTATTGTTAGGCCATGAATGAGTAACTACATGAATGAATTTATTTTCATTACAGTGAGAGATTCATTAATATAATACGAAGGGACCTGTGGTTGGTTTCATCTTCCAAGAGGTCATAATGACTCTTCCTATTCACCTATGACTGTTCATTTTTCTCCCAAGATAATAAATTTACAATGCACCGTAATCCCAAGGATTAGGTATCTAACAACCCTAACTAGCCTTAAATTGCTATCCGGATATGTTAAAAAATGGGCCACTAGGAAGAGAATGGGCTCCATTATTTTTGTATTGTTATTGTTCCATATTTTAGAAGAGCATATAGGAGTGGGGTATTGAATCATAACATTTGAGGTAGACTGAGAAAAACATAATATAGCATATGCCTCATCTTCTAGATGGTATTTCTCCTATATTAGGTTTCCCAAGTCAAATCTTGTCTTCATTTTTGTGGATGGTGTGTTTATTTGTTTGTTCTTTCATTTCAATTTCAGTTATTTCCCATAAATTTGAGAACTAAGCTAGAAATAGTAAATCTAAGATCTTAGGTAATAAACTACACAATACAATATTTCATAATATTGTAAGATCTATTGTGAAGAACTATTCCAATGGAATAACCACAACAATTTACAAATCACTATGAGGAGTTATATTGAATGAAGCTCCTAAATCAATAAACCATGCCTCTTCATGGGCATTAGTTACAGATGCATGATTCCTTTACAAAAAGAAATCCTAGCAACCAAATGCACCTTATTTTATTCTTTCTTCTTCAAAGGTTTATCTTTGCATTCACTCTATGCATGCCCTCTTTGACGACACCTCTAGTAGATCAACTTGTGTTGATTTCTACTTTTACTAGCATATCTTCCTCTAGATCTATATTTCCTAATTTAAATCTCTCATCATTTTCACTTCTTAGAACAACCCCTAGTCACCAAATATTCTATTAGCAATATCATAACATGACGTAATTATACAAATGACGTAATTAGAAATATCCTAACATCAACTAGTATCAGAAACTATCAGACCAACAACAACATTTCTTGAATGAAAGTCTAAATGCTATTGTGAGGAGGTCTCCCAAGAGATCAACATGTTGGACAACTGAGAGGGAGGGGTGAATCAGTTGTTACCGTGCTTAAACAATTATGCTTCTTTTTAAACTCTTTGCAGAAACACTGAATGACGATCACAATAATACAGGGAAATAAACAATGGCACATTCAGCATCAGTCACATATATGAGAAACACAAAGACAGATATTTCCTGAGGAAACCGATACAGGGTAAAAACCTCTTTTTCTTTATATGATAAGTAATAGTTACATTCTTTACATTATCATACATATGAGCACCAACTCATAATGAGGCTANTTTTCATTACAGTGAGAGATTCATTAATATAATACGAAGGGACCTGTGGTTGGTTTCATCTTCCAAGAGGTCATAATGACTCTTCCTATTCACCTATGACTGTTCATTTTTCTCCCAAGATAATAAATTTACAATGCACCGTAATCCCAAGGATTAGGTATCTAACAACCCTAACTAGCCTTAAATTGCTATCCGGATATGTTAAAAAATGGGCCACTAGGAAGAGAATGGGCTCCATTATTTTTGTATTGTTATTGTTCCATATTTTAGAAGAGCATATAGGAGTGGGGTATTGAATCATAACATTTGAGGTAGACTGAGAAAAACATAATATAGCATATGCCTCATCTTCTAGATGGTATTTCTCCTATATTAGGTTTCCCAAGTCAAATCTTGTCTTCATTTTTGTGGATGGTGTGTTTATTTGTTTGTTCTTTCATTTCAATTTCAGTTATTTCCCATAAATTTGAGAACTAAGCTAGAAATAGTAAATCTAAGATCTTAGGTAATAAACTACACAATACAATATTTCATAATATTGTAAGATCTATTGTGAAGAACTATTCCAATGGAATAACCACAACAATTTACAAATCACTATGAGGAGTTATATTGAATGAAGCTCCTAAATCAATAAACCATGCCTCTTCATGGGCATTAGTTACAGATGCATGATTCCTTTACAAAAAGAAATCCTAGCAACCAAATGCACCTTATTTTATTCTTTCTTCTTCAAAGGTTTATCTTTGCATTCACTCTATGCATGCCCTCTTTGACGACACCTCTAGTAGATCAACTTGTGTTGATTTCTACTTTTACTAGCATATCTTCCTCTAGATCTATATTTCCTAATTTAAATCTCTCATCATTTTCACTTCTTAGAACAACCCCTAGTCACCAAAGATTCTATTAGCAATATCCTAACATGACGTAATTATACAAATGACGTAATTAGCAATATCCTAAAATCAACTAGTATCGGAAACTATAAGACCAACAACAACATTTCTTGAATGAAAGTCTAAATGCTATTGTGAGGAGGTCTCCCAAGAGATCAACATGTTGGACAACTGAGAGGAGGGGGTGAATCAGTTGTTACCGAGCTTAAACAATTACGCTTCTTTTTAAACTCTTTGTAGAAACACTAAATGATGATCACAATAATGCAGGGAAATAAACAATGGCACATTCAGCATCAGTCACATATATGAAAAACACAAAGACAGATATTGCCTGAGGAAACCCATACAGGGTAAAAACCTCTTTTTCTTTATATGATAAGTAATAGTTACATTCTTTACATTATCATACATATGAGCACCAACTCATAATGAGGCTACAACCTCTGTTTTGCAAGCTGCAACTTGTTGAGATCACCAACTCTCTGTTTTCTCTAGCACCCACTAGAAGCAAGAACCAACTCCCTAGTTTCTCTAGCACCAACTAGAAGGAAGCACCAACTCCCTGGTTTCTCTAGAACCAGCTAGAAGGAAGCACCAACTCCCTAGTTTCTCTAGCACCAACTAGAAGGAAGAACCAACTCCCTGAGTGTTTCCAGCACCAACTAGATGGAAGCACCAACTTCCAATCATACAGGCACCAACCTGTATAACAGAGAACAAAAGTTGTCCCTTGCACCACCCTGCCACCCTGGTTTCTCTGGCTGCAACCAGATGGAAGCTACAACTCCCTGTGTTCAAGCACCCACTTGAACCTATGAGGACAATAGTCCTCCCTAGCACCTCCCAACCTCCCTGAAATATAAATCTTTGCTACTGAACTTATTACAATGATATAATGTTCAACAATGGCTTATCAGACTCATCACTATTCTGTTGCATTTCGTTGCTCTGTCTGCCTCATTGCCTTCCTGCACACATCACTTGCTCTATTTGTTCTTCTGCCTTTTATGCTCTGTGCGACATACCCATTCACTGCATAGATCCTCTTCTGTTTGATTCAGCTACTGCACTCTCTTCCTTCTTCACACATGAATCACCCTCAACAACAACAACCACTACAACTCCAACAGCAACAGCAACAACCCCATCTCTTCTCTGTACCGTGTACTTATAGCTTCTGTGCTCCTTGTGCATGCAATGTGCACCATTCTTCTGCATGCTCATACCACTCCAATCTCCTCCACAACTTGAGTGCTCTGTCTGATCATCATCGTGACTCTTCATCTTCTCTGGTGGTTCCCACCATGCACCCAACATCACTGGGTGTTCTCCTGAGATTCCTCAACCTCTCTGGTAGTTGAGACTCCTTGTCTTCTTTGTCACAGTCGAGCTCACCCTCTTTGTTTCAGCTACAGGATTGAACGCTCATCCATCTGTCAATCCCTTCAAAGAATAGTCTTCCTTCACTGGAAGAAACTTGAAGACTCTTCATCTCCTCTGGTGATCACATAGAGGTCTCTTCGAATTCTCTGGAAGATTCCATCAATGGTTTCTGGTAGTTTCACTATGTCGTGCATTAGTAGCCCTCAGATCTCCTTCAGGTTTATTTGGGCCATTGGATGAGATTTATTAATCTTGCCTTTAAATCGGGTTTTGACATTTCAGCATTCCTGTGCCCAAGTGTCTCGACACTTCATGTCGCGATCTCCGAAGCAGAGCTTGGTCCCTCTAGCTCTTTCCTCCATCTCTTACTCATGTGACCAAGGGTTGTGACCACAACCTTATGCATAAGGTGCTTTCGCGATTTCGCATTTCATGAGTCTGGAGATGAGGCATCTCGACTCTCCAAGTTGCGATCCCTGATACCCTGAAATGGTGTGGGATCAACGGTCCCGATCAATCACTTGATCTGACGGTTCAGATCATTTCGCGATTTCGCATATCACGATTTCGACATTCCTAAGGTGAATGTTCTTGTCACTTCCAAATCCCGATTCACGAAACTCTGTAAAGAAGTCGTATCAACACGCCATATTACATCTTGATCTAACGATTTCAATTACGTCGCGATTTTGCATATCGCGATATCGAAATTCTTGATGTTAACATTCCTTGACACCTTCAACACTCAATCCTCAAATTCCCGAAATGGACTTGGATTCAACAGTCCAGATTCAATATTGATTCAACGACTGCGATTGAATTGTGAATTCACATATCGCGATTTCAACATTCTTGTTGCATTGTTTTCTTAACTCTCTATGTTGCAATTCATGAAACTCCGATATGGAGTTGGCTCAACGGTCCAGATCTGATCTTGATTCAACGGCTGTGATTAAGTCACGATTTTTCATATCACGAAATCAAGATTCCTATTGCATTGTTTCTTTGACATCTCCAACACGCGATCCTCGAAACTCCGACATGGACTGGAATCAACGGTCCTGATTCAACCTTGATTCAATGGATTCCATTAAATCGCGATTTTGCATATCGCAAAATTGGGATTCCTTTGAATGATATTACTTGACATCTCCAACTCTCAAACCCCGAAACTCCGACAGGGTGTAAATCTGCTGACGTCACATGTGTTAAATAACTGCCACGTGTCACCCTAATTCGTGACTTACATGTGCTTGGAATGTTGAATCAGTCTGATACTTGTCATTACTTGGTTGTGCCACGTTTTCCTAGCTGACGTGGTTTGCTGACGTGGTTTGCTGACGTGAGTCGGAACGATGGTCCAGATGTGATCTTGATTTGACAACTCAAATTACGTCGCGATTTTGCATATCGCGAAATCAGGATTTTTGTGGATGATATTACTTGTCATCTCCAACTCTTGATCCCCAAAACTTAGATAGGGAGTCGGATTAATGGTCCACATAACCCGCTGAGATGGACAGTCCTCCTGCTTTTGGTATTTTGTGAGCCCTCTACTCCTTGCACTTTAAAGATCATGCAGGTTCTCCTCGATCCAATGGTGGTCGGACCCTGCACTCAGATCTAACGCCTGAGATCTATCCTCCTCTTCAACACGCTCTTCTTGTCTATATTCAAATCTGATGGTCCTCATTCTGTCGGGAATTTTGGATAGGATCCAACGATCAGAAATGCTTCACAAACTTTACGAGACTTCTTCATGCTTGATCAACGTTGTGTTGCCTTCGATCATTCGATCTTCCTGGACTTATCTTCTATTTTCTTGTTTATCATCGCTTATGTACTCAATCCATCATTGTTGTTGTACTTGCCATCAATGACAAGCTTACATTGCCTATAAAACATGCCAAACATCCTCTGCACTATCTCTTCTGATCTTATCGAGTTTTCTCTGCAGCTTCTTCCCAAAATACTTCTGGTGCCCGTCTATTACATTCTTCCTATATTCATGCCATATTCATTGCTGTACTTACCATCAATGACAAGCATATGTTGCCTATTAAACATTTTACAACAATCTCCCCATTTGGCATTGATGGCAACAAAGGCACCTAGATTCTTTTCTCCCCCTTTGACATCAATGTCAAAGAGAACATGCTCCCCCTAAGCTGTTGCAGTATTTTAGGAGGTATCAGATATTAAACCAATGCAAACTCCCCCTGACGGGATGGAATCTCTCATTTGAGGTCTGCAGAATATTTGTGTCTAAACCAGAGTCTTCTCTTTCTGATTCTTGGACCTGTTCATCTTCAGCTTCTGCTGTATCCTCTGTAAAAAATTCAAAAATGCTCACCTCTCTTACTCGAACTCCTTTATCAATCTTCTCATGAGTGGATGACTCCCCCTGTCACTATGATCTCTCTTCTTATGAATATTTTCCCCCTTTTTTCCTAAAAAGTTAACTTTCCTTGACAAGGTATTTCCTCTTGTTGTCTCTACAGGACGTCATGTGTATCATTTTGTACATCAGAATGTTGTTTTCCTACTTGAACCCTGTGCAATTGTAACTTGTACCTTTTAAATAGCCCTTGGATCTCCCCATTGAATCTCATTGATCTCTATTACTGCAATTTTCATTTTTCTTCCTTGATGCATTCAATCCAGGGCTTTTATGTCCATATTCAATCACAGGAGAAAACTGCTACACCCACTCTCATGCCTTCTTTTCTTTCTCACAAATGAAGGACCTATATCAAGTTTCTTAGGAGCACTGATTTCTACCTTGTTGAGTCCAATATCGAATTTTTCATTTGGTGATCTCTGGCTATCCAATACGTTGTCTAGATTCATGGATCTACTCAAGAACTTGATTTCAGTGTCTGCCTTCTCAACCTTCAAGACTTCTGCTTCCTGTTTATGACATGGTTCTTCTCCTACTTCATCCATGGGGTTAATGCTAACTGAACATGCTTTTATTGTATCTGAATCTTCTTCTTTACTTGCAAGGGAGGACTTAATTTCAACATCATTAATTTTCTTTATACTTTCATTCACCACTTGTCCTGAGTTTATATTTACCTTACATTCTTTGGACGTGAGCACCTCTTCACTACCTTTGTCACATTTTTGACTTGTACTGAGCAAATTATGTTTCAGACCATCCACTAGCAGAACGTACTGGGGATCTCCTTTGTCATTACTCAAACTCATCATCCCTCTATCCTTGATTTTACCTGGTTCATCATTTCCAAGGATCACATTTCCTATTTTGATTTTATTTATGGACATAAGCTTATCCTTGTCTCCAGTCATGTTCTTGGAACATCCACTGTCTATATTCTAAGGGTTCTCTTTTCTTTGAGCAAACAATACTAATCCACACTTGTTACTTTCCTTCTTCTTCCAAAGCTTGACATTTTCAGCAGGGGATTTCGAATCTGGTTCATAGTTCCTTAACCGACACTCA
>JZKD02S2014883.1:20246-30614 GCA_000966675.3 Picea glauca
CCTTTACTTATACTAACCTGAACCTGTCAACAGAAGTGTCTATTGGCACAACAGGGCCGACCTCACTAGCTTATAATATAATTAATATTAACCAGATTAATTATCTTTTACATTACTTACCAGTCACATTAAGGAGGGGCCGACCTGTACCCTTTACATTACAATTAAGGTTACAGGTAGGTCTGACTCTTGAATAATATAGAAAGGGATCTGATACACCCACTAGTGCTCATCCACTAGGGGCACATCCATAGGGATGTCCATATCTCTGGCTCACTGCATTACACAGAAGAACTAGTTCTTCACACGTTCACCTGTGCTCGTCCACAGGTACATCCCCTCAACAGATCTTCTTTCCCACTGCATCACACAGGAGAGTCATCTGGAGTTTCTCGTCAACTCTGTTGCTCAGAGGAGGCTAATACATCATATTCATTTCTGTTCTCATGACGATGCACCCAACACTTTGGGATTTCACACGTCCACCTTGTGCTCAGCCACAAGCACGTCCAACTCAACAGATCATCTTTCCCACAGGATAATCATCTGGAGTTATTCTCAACTCTTTGAATGGAGGAGGTCATCTCTACATTCCAGTTCTGTCTCAGATAGGAACCACACACCCTCTTCAGGGGCTTTTTCTCAGGTTTGTAAGCTGGAGAATATCTCACATGGCTGTAATGATCCACATCTCACAGGTTTGTAAGCTGGAGAATGTCTCACATAGCTGCAATCATCAACACTTGTAAGTGAATATGACCAATAACAACCTGAGGCAAAAATATCGTCGGCCTTTGCGAGGGTTCTCAACAAGTACTCGTCTAATGAGTCTCATCCTTCCTTTGGAGTCGCGATGCTTGTAATAGGCATCTCTTTCAAAGACTCGCTACTTCAATCCGGTTTGAAAGGATCTGGATTTGTTCTTGGTACGGTGCCCATGGCCTCTGTTTCACTCGGTTTCATAGCCTTTTGCATGGAGAAGGAAATTGTCCTTGATATTGTGTTAAATGTTGATTGGATTGAGTTAGAGATCAGTGATCTCAAGGAGCATGAATCGATCTTCCGGTTTAATGCATTGTGGCCCTCATTGAAGCAGTGGTAGGTTTGGATTGCATCATCATGGTGCTCTTTTCTCATGAGCACTATGACCATTCATCCTAGTGCAAAAATCTTCTTTGTTCTTGAATTTGTCTTCGCTAAGGATCGTTTGGAAATTGTGTTGTGTAGTTCGTGGTTTATGAGAAGTGTTGGCCTATTTATGCAACCATGCATCCTAATATCAAAACCCTATCATTAGTTCCCTTGTGGGTTTGATTGTAAATCTACATTTGGAATTTTAGAGCCTCAAATCCCTGGAGGCTATTGGTGATGTCCTGGTGTTATCACATTTATTTGTAAAACGGGGGTGTTTTCCTCAGAAGTTGACCCCTTGGCGAAATAATTAAAGAAAGTAGGCAAAAACCCACAATTCGGCTTATATCCTAAGTCAGAGGTGTGATGTGACGTTTTGGCGTGACATGATGAGACGCCCGCAAATCTGGGCGGTCGATAGCTAAGCGCCCCAAATCGACGATCGAGGGCCATATTGGGGCCTCAACGTGCGCATAGGATAAAAAGGATAGAGCGGGTCGGGAAAAACAGCCATGGTTTGTAAAGGTGCTACGTGTCAGCCAAAGACGCACATTGGGGCCAAAAGCGGGGAAGTTCCAACCCACTTTTCGCAGCCCTGATATGCGCATGTGCACATAATGTCCTATCCCGGGCCGACAAGTGGCCGGTCCTCATCACTTCCGCTCCCTCCATTTGTCTTCCACTCACCGTCCCTCCGATACCCATCCCTTTCTCATCTCCCGCCACCTGTGCCACCTCGCTCCACATCACCTCCATCCCATTACACCTTAACCCCGCTTGTGTGGCCCCCACTCTATCCTCAGTCTCCTCGTCCATCGACAACTGTCCACCTAGCCATCTCCTATCCGCTACACCATACCGACTGTGTCAATCACTTCGTCAGCAGCCACGTCTGCCGTTAGGCTTCCCCGTAAGCATCCAGCTCAGATCCAGACGGCGAATGCTGAGGCTGCCACGTCTTACAGGTGCGGAGTTGACTTGAGCCTTCTTCGATCCCAATGAAGCAGTTATGAAGGTAGTTGGCTGTGGTTGAACGTCGTTTCTGCCATAAGTAGAAAGCGCAGGAAAGGACCACCAGTTAGTCAGCTCATCAACAGGTCCGTTCTAAAGCCCGCTTGCGTCTGATCGAAGTTCACGACTGGTCAGAGAATGTATGCACAGTTCGACAGGAAGCATGCACACGTAATGCCTTCAATGCAGCCTCTCGATTTTGCTTCTGTGATTTTTGTTTTGAGTATAAATACTCAATTTTGATATTTTTGTAAGGGTCGTTGGTTGAGCTAGGCTCCCGTATTGTAAAGTTTTGATGAAGCACTGGTTCCTCCGGTTATGTATTTGTATTTGAGACTTCTTGTTTAATGAAAGTCAACTTCTTTCCATCTCTTTGTAAACGTTGTGTTAAGACACTCGGAATTGGAGGATCCAGTCGAGGGTTGTGATGTAGGTTTGATCATTGCAATATTTTCACCAGTTTTAATCAGTTTCCCGTGTTATCTTTCCCCCCTCTTATACTGAGTAGCTCCGAATTGGAGGATCCAATCAGGCTGTTACAATAGCATTGTGATGTAGGTTTGATCATCGTGTTGTTGTAATTGTGTCATTAGACATATCTTAGTGTCTGAAGCTTTGGGTCCAAGAGGATCTCGTTCTTGAAGCTTTTCCTCCTTAGGCTGCTGAAAGACCGGATGTCCATAGCAGGCCCTTACATCTCCTTACCAGTTCTTCCCCCTACTCACCCTTTTATTGCAACTTACTGACTGAAGTTAGATCAAGACCTCACTTACCTACGCATTGCATGGTCCAGGATTCTGAGTTAAAGCGATATAATCTTGAGACTACATCCATTAGACCACCCTTTAAATTATTTATTGTGACATATAAACTGATGGGCCTTGGGCTTACCTCTGCTGCAATCCAGAGGTGACTTCCAACGCTAACACATGGGGGATATGTTCATATTAGCAAAGCCACCAAGACCAAAGTGACCACTACCTTTGCTCACCTATGTATCTTTGCGGATTTGAGTAAAGGACTGTCAGATCAAATCTTTTTAAGATATGGTAACCATAGCTGGACTCAGTGGTAGATTATGAGCATATTACATCTTGTTGTAGGGTTTTCTTTGAGTATGGGCACTAAGTGGTTTCATGCCTAAAGGAAAAAGGGCTCAAGTGGGCTAATTATTGTTGATTTTTCACTAGGCTAGGCTCAAGCATGAAGTTTATTCCAATTTTAGCATTTTACTTGAACCATAGACAATTGTAGTTACACCATAAACAATTTGCTGCAGTAACCAAGATCACAAGAAGAAATACTATGCACAAGTACACAAGAAGTATCTTGGGAAACCCTTCTCAAAAAGGGAAGAAAACCCAACCAATCCTTTGCTATATTCTTTGAGAGAAAGACCTCCCACACCATAAACCTAGCACACAAAAGGGTGCTTACAAAACCAAGGAGGCTAGCACCCAAGAGAGGTGCACACTTCAGCCCTAGAACTTGTACTTGCTGAAATTTCCAAAATCACATGTGTGTTATGTTTCCTCAATGGGGAAATCACCTTTATTTATATTAGTATGGACACATTAAAAGTGGTGTCTATTGGCACAACAGGGCCGACCTCAAAAACTCAGAATATAATTAATAATTACCATATTAATTATCTTTCACTTTATGGTGGGGCCGACCTGTACCCTTTATATCACAATTAGGGTTACAGGTAAATCTGACTCTTAGACAATATAGCAAGGGATCTCACACACCCACTATTGCTCAACCACTAGGGGCACGTCCACCTGTGCTCAGCCACAGGGACGTCCAAGTCAACAGATCTCTATCTCACTGAATCTCACAGGAGAATCATCTGGACACACACTCACTAGTTCTTAGCCACTAGGATCACGTCCACCTGTGCTCAGCCATAGGGACGTCCTACTCAATAGATCTCTATCTCACTGAGTCTCACAGGAGAATCATCTGGAGTATCACATCGTCTCAACTCTCTACACAAAGGAGAACAGTAAACGCATCACATGGGCTCCTTCACCCCTCACAGGGGTACACATTGTTTCATCTCCGTCTTAGAGAGAACGACACACCCAACTCATGGGCATCTTCCCTACACAGGGGCACACAACGTTCCATCTCCGTCTCAGAGAGAAATGACACACCCATCTCATGGGCACACCCAACTCATGGGCTCTCTCACAGGCTGACTCACTCAATATGTGTCCTGGAGGATGTCTCACGCAACTGTAATCATCAACACTCCCTCTCAACTAGGGAGGCATTCTCCACCAGGCCAAGTCTCTCACAGAAGTACTTGAACTTCGTCTTGGCTGTAATCATCAACACTCCCTCTCAGCTAGGGAGGTATTCTCCACCAGGCCAAGTCTCTCACGGAAGTATTCGAACTTCGTCTTGGCAAGCGGTTTGGTGAAGATATTTGCAATCTACTCATGTGTAGGAAGGTACTACACGTGTATTGCTTTCCTCTACACCATGTCTCTGATATAATGATATTTTATCTCAATGTGTTTCTATCGTGAAACACAGAGAGCTTCACACACCTCTGGTTATCACAATGAATAATGGTGGGATCCATCTCATGATCAAATAAATTGTCAGGAGCTTGCGAACCCACAATGCTTCGCGGACTACCACACTCAAAGCTATATACTCTGCTTCTGCGGTACTCAAGGCCACAGAGCTTTGTTTCCTGCTGCACCAGGAAACCATGGCAGACCCTAAGGTAAAACAACAATTGGATGTGCTCTTTCGGTCCACTGCGCTCCTTGGCCAATCTGCATCAACATATCCCTGCAAACTCAAGTCTACATTGGAGGCATATCTCAGGGCATATCCAATAGTGCCTCGTAGATATCTCAATACATGCTTCGTTGCTATCCAGTGAGTCTGTCTCGACTGACTCATGAACTGACTAAGTACATTCACTGCATAACATATATTGGGTCTGGTAAATACATCAATGATCCAATCAGTTATCGGTATAAATGTGGATCAATCTCGTTTGAATCAACATCATTCATTTTCTTCAAATCCATCACCATGGATTTTCACTCTGTCATATCGGATTTCTTCAATATTTCCACTGTATATTTTCCTGGACTGAGGAAAATCTCATCAGTCCTCTGACATACTTCTAGTCTCAAGAAGTAGTGCATCATACCCAGATCCTTCATCTCGTATTCAAAAGTCAATGCTCGCTTGCATTCATCAATAACTTTTTTGAACCGGTGAGTAATAAGTCATCCACATACAGGACCAAGATTGGGCACTCGTTATCAACAATATGATAACATAGGTTTGGATCAGCAACACTCTTGTTGAAGCTCAAACTCATCAAGAATCCATCCATTTTCTCATACCAAGCATGAGGTGCTTGCTTTATTCCATACAGGGCTTTCTTTAACCTGCACACATGAGATTTCTCGTAGGCCTTGTATGGACTAAAGTAGGCACCTCGTGCTTGGTACGAGAAGATGGATAGATTTCTGATGAGTTTGGGCTTCAACAAAAGTGTTGTTGATCCAAACCTATATTATCACATTGTTGGTGACGAGTGCCTGATCTTGGTCTTGTACGTTGATGACTTATTCCTCACCGGTTCAGAAAGACTTATTGCTAAATGCAAGCGAGCATTGACTTTTGAATTCTAGATGAAGGATCTGGGTATGATGCACTACTTCTTGGGACTAGAAGTATGGCAGAGGACTAATGAGATTTTCCTAAGTCAAGGAAAATATACAATGGAGATATTGAAGAAGTTCGGTATGACAGACTACAAATCCATGCCTACACCGATGGTGATGGATCTGAAGAAAATGAACGAGGCTTCTACTGGTTCAGGCGAGATTGATCCACATCTATATCGACAGTTGATTGGATCATTGATGTATTTGGTTAACACCAGACCTGATATATGCTATGTAGTGAATGTACTCAGTCAGTTTATGAGTCAGCCGAGACAAACTCACTGGATAGCAGCGAAGTATGTATTGAGATATCTACGAGGCACAATTGGATATGGCCTGAGATATGCCTCCGGTGTAGACATGAGATTGCAGGGATATGCCGATGTAGATTGGGTAGGGAGCGCAGTGGATCGGAAGAGCACATTTGGTTGTTGTTTTACCTTGGGGTTTGCCATGGTTTCTTGGTGTAGCAGGAAACAAAGCTCTGTGGCTTTGAGTATCGCAGAAGCAGAGTATATGGTGTTGAGTGTGGCAGTTTGTGAAGTAGTGTGGCTTCGCAAGCTCCTTGCAGATTTATTTGATCATGAGATGGATTCTACCATTATTCGTTGTAATAACCAGAGCTGTGTGAAGCTCTCTGAGAATCCTGTGTTTCATGATAAATCGAAACACATTGAGAAAAAATATCATTATATCAGAGACATGGTGCAGAGGAAAGTAGTACACGTGCAGCACCTTCCTACACATGAGCAGATTGCAAATATCTTCACCAAACCGCTTGCCAGGACGAAGTTCGAGTACTTCCGTGAGAGACTTGGCCTGGTGGAGAATGCCTCCCTAGCTGAGAGGGAGTGTTGATGATTGCAGCGTCGTGAGACATTCTCTAGGATACGTTCTCCTCTGTGACTGAGTTGAGTCGACCTGTAAGAGAGCTCAGTGTTGGGTATGCCCACGTGATGGGGTGTATTGTTCTCCTCTGTGTGAGAGTTGAGTCATCCCCCAGTGGTTGTGTGTGCCCATGAGATGGGTGTATCGTTCTCCTCTGTGTGAGAGTTGAGTCGATGTGGTGCTCTAGATGATTCTCCTTTGGACTCAGTTGAGATAAAGATTTGTTGAGTATGACGTCCCTGTGGCTGAGCACAGGTGGACGTGTGGATCCCTTGCTATATTGTCTAAGTGTAAGATTTACTTGTAACCCTAATTGTGATGTAAAGGGTACAAGTCGGCCCCACCATATGTGAAAGATAATTAATGTTTATTGTAATAAATAGTTATATTTCTGAGTTATTGAGGTCGGCCTTATTGTGCCAACAGACACACCTATTGCTATGCCCAATCTTGTATAAATAAAAGTGATTTCCCCATTGAGGAAACACACACTCACACTTGTAATTTCGGAATTTCAACAAGGGCATTTAAGGTTGAAGTGCACACCTCTCTTGGGCGCAAGTTTCAAGGTTGTAGAGCACCCTCTTGTGTGCATTAGGGTTTTATGGTTCGGGGATCTTCTCTTGAGAATATAGCAAAGGATTGTTGGGTTTTCTTCCCTTGAGTAGAAGGGTTTCCCAAGATATTTCTTGTGCATGGTAATTCTTCTTGTGATCTTGGATATTGCAACACTTGTGTATGGTGTAGCTGCATTTGTTTATGGTTTAAGTACATGCTAAATGAAATAAACCTCATGCTTGAGCCTAGCATAGTGAAAATTCAACAATCTAGGATAGTGAAACAACATGACTCTATCATGGTAGTAGTGTATAAGCTAACTAAAGCAGCTCATCTCATTCTACTTCAATGTGCACATAAGGTAGTGAATATAGGTAAGATATTTATGAAAAAAATGGTCAAGTTGCATAGAGTGCCCAGGGCAATTGTCTCAGATAGGGATATGAGCTATATATTTGTAGAAAGGTTTAGTCTATGCTTTGGACATGCAACTGAACTTTGTGTCAACCTACCATTTGCAAATTGTTGCAAATTGATGAGAATGTAAAGCAAGTGAATCAAGTTATTGAAGACATGTTGTATAGTGTATGTCATAGACAAAATGCCCAAGTGGGGACTACCTACACCTAGTGGAGTTTGTATATAATAATGGATATCATGCATCATTGGGAATGCATCCATTTGAGGTATATATGGTAGAAGATGCAACACTCCAGTAAGTTGGACAATATAGTAGACACGATTGCATTTGGGCCGAAGTGCTAAAAGAGATGGAAGAGTTATTTGCTGGAATAAAGAATTTAAAGTCAACTTAGGACAGGCATAAGAGTTATATAGATAGGATCAAAACTCATAGAGAGTTCAGTGTGGGTGATCATGTGATTCTAAGAGTGAAGTTGAGTAAAAGTTCACTAAAATTTCGTAGTTATGCTAGGTTGGCACCTAGATTTTGCAGGTTGTCTATAGAACTAGAGAGAATAGAACTAGTTGCATTATGCATATAGACTTTCATTTCATACTAACGTTTGAGCACATAGTGGTTTTCATGTATTTTTGCTTAAGAAGTATGTATATGATCCTAACCACATACTTGATTGGGTTTTGATTTAGGTGGAACCAATGGGAGAGTTCCAAATTGAACCCTTATGGGATTGCAACCAAGCTTCAAAATTGAGAAATTGAACAGCTCAAGGTCCAATGGAGACATTGAGGATTGGATGGGGCAACCTTGGAACTGAAGGATGCCACGATAAAAGAATATCCATATTTGTTCATATTTTGATGTTGCATTTAGGCTGGTTCTATTCCAAAGAGGGAACGAAATTCAATACCTCGTTTTTGACCCTTGTGTTCTACATAATATGATGTGTAAATGTTGTGCATATGTGGATATTTTGCTTGGGTGTCAAGCCATATGCACTTTCTATGGAGAATACCCGCAATGTATATGTATACATAAGTGGTGTGATGTGTATAGTTCCTAGTGGGAACCAAAGTCTAAGGCCCCACCAAAAAACTATTAGCTTCTTAGGTTATTTGTTTATCCTAGGATTGGACATAGCACTATGATGTCATTAGGATGTAATCCTAAAAAACTTGTTACTATAAAATGATTGCCTAGGAGCAAGAGGTCATTGATATGCCGAGAGGTTAGATGTGGTTAAAGGTTAAAAGTTGTTATACCATTGTCATTTGTTGAACTCTCCCTCCAATATCGAAAGGTGGCCTAAGGGCAAAAGGCATGATAATAACACTGACACTTCATATTCCAATGCATGTCTCATCATATATACCTCATTTTGTCGTTTTGCAAGTTTCTTTTCTCTCTCCCGTTCCTTCTTTTCTTGCTTGATTGCTAGGGTTTTCAAGCCATTCATATGCTGAATGGTTGTTTATTATGTAGTGTTTTGGTTGGTTGTTCAGAGCATGGGATCTTGGGAGGAATGCTACTCTATAGGGATGAAATATTGTGCTAAGTACTTGATTTGTGTGACCTAGGAAATTGCTTGAACCTACACCAATACAAGTGGTCTTAGGGTTCTTGATTGAGTCGAGATCACATGAGCATGGTATCCATACCAGATTTGTAGCTTAGCTTGGGATTTCTATACCAGAGTTGTAGCTTGGCTTGAAGAATTTCTTGGGAAGTGCGAGAGAGCTGACGGTGAAATGATCGACCTAGTGTGAGTGCTGGTAGGAAGGGAATGCCCATGTGTTAACGTGAGTGCTAGTAATGGGTGTGTAATGATCCCAAGCCAAATTTTTTTGCTTGGTATCACTAACTACTACTGATTTATTGATGTGCAGGTGTTTATTGAGTTATTAAGTGCATACAAGATTCATTCAACACATGAAGATCATAACACATTCAAGATATAGAAGCACAAGCAAGATCTGACCTTTTTATTATGCAAAATCAATACAATAGATGACCGATCTGGCATAAACCTCAGATGGCCGTACAAACAATAGATATGAGCTGCTACAAAATGCTCCCGTTAATACAAAAGAAGCCTCCAAAGGCCAAATAAGTAATGAAGACCAATACCCAGTAGATCTGGATGTCAAACCCTCTAGCTGAAGAGTGCCACGCTCCAAGTGAAGACTAAAACCCTCAAGAATTTGGCCCTGATGGAAGGATGCTCCAAATGAGCCCAAACTCGGTCCAATGATAGATCAGGGCAGTGGGAACCTCCTCCTGAAGTTTCAAGCCCAACGTCCCAGTCCAACCCCTCTAACTGCTGGATCTCCTAAGGGAGTTGCGCCCTCCTGAATAGTTGAAACCCCAATGCAACTCGTCCCTGAAGAAATACACCTCCAAATGGCATGAAACTCTCCAAGAATATAGATCGGGCTATGAGAATCCTGTGGGAGAAGTTTCAGAGTCAAATCTCAAGCAGATCTCTCTAGATCTGAGTTTTTCTGAATCACAGGACGTCCCCTATGGCTCCAAGACGTCCTAATCTGCAGATAATTATATGATGATGATAACCCTCCAGAAAAGTCCTCAAACTGACGATCATGCCCCTACAAACAAAACCCAAGTGTCGGAATGGCCCCAGGCCCTCTGGATAAG